>JBBMOL010001998.1:0-29811 GCA_037954665.1 Laguncularia racemosa
TGATAAAACAAGACAAAATTCAACGAAAAATGTTAAGAATCCATTAAAGACATAAAAACCAATTCACAGAAATGCAAAATATGATTAAGATAAGAAGTCACCAATATGTAGCAAATCTGGAAATAAGATCCTAAAACAACTCTCCAAAGATTTCTGACTTGATCTCAATTGATGGAAGTACAATTGAATTCAATCTTCAATTCCCATGAAAAAAGCTAAAATTTCACAAAACAAAGTTCTCAAATCTAAATTGTTCTAAGTCTCCTCTCCTTTCCCCCCCCCCGGTCCTCTTCTTTTCTTTCTCACCCCTCCTTTCATGCTGCGCAAAAACGTACAAATTGCACAAGAATATGAAAGTCGGCAGTCCACCACATGAGGCACGGCCGTGTGTAATGTGGTTGTTACTACCACCACATAAACCACGGCCATGGGATAACTCCATAAGCTTCTCGGCATTTTCTTCTTTCCTTCTTCTTTTAGGCACGGCCGTTGCTCAGGGGGTAAACACACCCACCACATGAAGAACGGCCGTGGGCTATCCCCTTGATGGGTGTCGAATCCAACAAAAATAAAAGCTACTCCTAGACAATTATATGATTTGCATATAGTGGTGAGTAGGGTCGAATCCACAGGGATTGGTAAAGATATTTCTATTCAAAGAGAACAATAAGAAAAAGGAAAATGGGGGGGTTTTGTTTGTGAATCAAATAAAGTAAAACAATGTAAGAAAATCAGATATTGGTAAAAGCCTAGCCAAAGGAATCAAGATGGTTTAATTCTAGGAATTGATCATCGATGCAAATGTTCTCTATTCTTGTTCTAGATAAATTGGTTATGGTTATTAACAAGCTCTAACAACCTATCTCTCCTTACTTCCTCGATAACCTCGGACAAGCGCTTTGAATTATTTCTCTTATTGATTAAACAACCCTTAGACAAGCGCTTAGGATTTAATCTATCAATAGCATTAAGATCTAGAGAGACTACCAATTCATGCCAGTAGATTATAAGATAACCTATTTAAACATGATCACACACCTCCATAACATGAATTCGATCATCTCTTTTATAACCAAACATGTTATTGCGTCACTAAGACTAGAACAATCAAACAATTACGGATTTGACGTGTTAGTTGACAATATATTAACTTGCTAATTGAGTAGAAGAGCTCTATTCATACCAATCAACAAAGATAATAATGACAAAACGATTAGAAGATATATGAATACCCGAAAGAAAAGAATAGAATAAATACAAGTCAATTAGACCTCACAATTCGTGGAGAATTAAACATCTATGACCCTTTGGCTAGAAAAGTAGCTTAGCTACACATGTTCATCAATAAAACGAAAATAAAAGATAGAAACATAATGAACCCGGTTGCTTGCTCTGCCTCCGCGTTTCCTTCTTCAAGATCCAAGATTCCAAGATCAAAAGTTGTCCTAACCCTCTAGGGTTGGCTCTATTTATACTATTAGATGGATAGCATGTGATCTTTTGCTAGCAAGATACGAAAATATCTTTTCCTTTTTCAAGTAGATTTCGAGAAGTGAAGATACGTCTGCCTGGCACGCCCACCACACGGTCGTGGGTTAAGCCGTGCCATCCTCTGTGCATATTCTTCAAGTCTTCAACCACGCCCAGTGTGAACCACGGTTACACACACGGCCAGATTTCAAGTCGTGCCTTCGTCTGTGCATAATCTTCAAGTCTTCATCCATGTCCAGTGTGTAGCACGGTTACAACCACGGCTAGATTTCAAGCCGTGTCTTCATCTAGTTGATGTTCCACACTTTCTTCTCCTTGGCACATCTATCTTCCACCACGGCTTCAAGCACGGTTTATCCCACGGGTTTCCACCACGGCCGTGCCTTAAGCCTTTGTCTCTCTCTGTTCAAAGTCCTCATTTTCGCCTTCTTTTCCAGTGTGTAACACGGTTTGAACCTTGGCCGTGCCTCAAACCGTGCTTCCTTCGGTGGTGTAATTTCTTGTCTTGATCCAAGTTGTAGATGACTTCTCTAAAATACTTGAATTAGCATCCTTGACTCCATTTAACCTGATTTATCACGATGATAGAATTAAAGTACCATTTCCTTATGATTTCTATAAAATCAATAATAATTTAACACAATTTATACTATAAAGATTGAGTATAAAATGGCTCTATAAAATTCCCCCCACACTTAAACTCTTGCTTGTCCTCAAGCAATTGCATCAAATCAATTGAGAAATCTATTATAGATTATACAAACTTTCTTTTCATCATTCCAAGCATCTTATTCATTTGTAATTCATGACTTGTAATTTAATGTCTACTACTTCAAACCCAATTGGTTTCCTGTGATCAAATTACTATGGACAAAATTCAATAGCTAATCTAAACAAAACAAACTTTAATCCTCATGCTTAGCAAAAGAATTTTTTTCCAAAAGAAATACTTAATCCACTAAGGAAAAACACCCAATTAAACTTCATTGGACATTAGCAAACATATAATCCTTGCAACATAAAGTAAAAGCATATAGTATAAGCTCTTTGCTAGATATTCTTCCTTTTATACATCTTTGTTTTATTCAATGAATGTTCACATTCATGTTCTTTTGATTTATTCAAGCATCTATTTTGACGGGTTTTTGCCGCATTTTTCATGAACTTTTGCCTTTTCGCCCTTATCGTTATAGTGAGTTCATTGAGTCGGCAACATCCCGAGCTCATCACTCAAGTGACCAGGTTTTGAGATACCCCTACGGACTCTTCCTCACTCTAACATTCAAGTTTGAATACTCTTAACTCAATTAGTTGAATCATTGGAGTAATGGCTATGCTTGATTTTTTTTTTTTTTTCACTAAGTGTTATGATTGCTTTACAAACAACTTCAAAGAGTATACAGTAGCTAATATAACCTTGAAGTAAACTTGTTTATTTTTCACTTAGGGACTCGACTTACTCTTAGACTTCCAATTCTAAAGCTAAATACAAAGTAAATTTGTTTCTTAAAGATTTCACTACTTAATTTTTAACCATGTATTCTAATCACAGCAGTGGTTGAGTAAAGCATTTGAACAAGTCAATTTCACATTTTGTAGATGCTTATTACAACATTTAGTACAATCTCTAGATTTCATGATAATTTTGAAAAATTTTGCTTAAAATTGCTTAAGGACAAACATTCAGAGTATAAGTTAGTTTCTATTCTCTATATTTTATTATCTCTCCCCCACACTTAGCTTGAACAGTGTCCTCACTGTTCTAATTTAGCACAATTGAAGAGGAATTAACAACATAAAGGACATTAGAGAATAAGAGAAAGGAAATATTGGTACTTCCCTGGAATTGGAGTGCTCCCTTTAAGCTCTGGAAAGTGTCATCTAATGATATGTATCCTTGCTGCAGCCGATCCAAAGAGTTCAAAACTACACTAAAATCAAAACAAACTAAACTAAAACAAAACAAAACTAAAACAAACGAAAACTAATGCAAAACAAACTTTTTTTTTTTTTTACATGGGTTGCCTCCCATGAAGCGCCTTTCTTTAACGTCTTTGGCTAGACGTTCCTGGCTAAATATTCGAATAAGGATTTAGATTCCAGCCTTGGTGCCTGAGGTGATGGGTTAATAATATCCGCAACAAAAACAGGAGATGGGTTAATAACATCCGCAACAAAAACAGGGGAGATATCGTTAGGGTGTTTCATGGCATCATAAATATGAAATTTAATCACTTCACCATCAAACTCCATAGTGAGGGTGCCATCATTTACATCGATTTTCGTTTTAGAAGTCTTAAGGAATGGTTGCCCTAATAATATCAGTGATAAAGTATGAGAATCACTATCGTCCCCTGTCAAGCACATAAAAATCAGCAGGAAAAACCAACCCATTGACTTGAACTAAAACATCCTCTAGAACTCCCTCAGGATAAACATTGGACCTATCAGAAGTTGAACAATAATACCCGTTTCCTTTTAAAGGACCAACATTTAAACGTTGATACTTGCTAATAACCAATGAAGTTTAAATAAATGTTTTTACTTATGGACTAAGTATTGTTTTCTATTGTTAAACACTGGGATTAAAAATCTGTTGTATTTAGATTAACTACTAAATTTCAACTAGATATACTAGTTACAAATTTCAACATGGTCAGAACAATGGGCACCAAAAGTTCAATGATGGATTTCTCTTGTTTAAATCAATTATTTTGCTTGGGACAAGCAAAAGTTCAAGTGTGGGCATGTTGATAAGATCACATTATACTTATATTTTCTTTTGGACTTATATTAAATTTATTTCAATATTATAAGAAAATATAAAGAAATGATCTTTAATGGTGTTTATTGTGAAAATACAGGTTTTGAGGACCAAAAGTAAATTACAAGTTAATTGGAGGAGTTTTTTACAAAATTGAAGAAGCGAGCGGAGGATTGCCTAAAAGGGCGCCGTCCTTGGGCCGGCCTACATTCAAGGCCGCCGCCTTGAGCCGGCCTTTTAAAACGGCCTCAAAAAGAAGAAAAGCCGCCGGCCTTTAAGCCGGCCTACATTCAAGGCCGCCGGCCTTAAGCCGGACCTTGAGCCGGCCCTTCATTAACTCCCCGGATATCCATTGCGAGAATCTCTCCAAAATCGTATTTCCCAATTAAAATTTTTGACTCAAATCCTCATCGATCAACCTTATCCCCCTCCTCTTTGGTTTTATAAATAGACCCCTTGTGTGACCTTGGAGGCATCCTTTCTTTTGTTTAGAATCCCTTTTGCTTAGCATCTTTTGTTTAGAAACCTTTGTTTTTTCTTCTTTGTTTTAGCATCATTTGTCTTTCTTTTGAATTCATTAGAATTTCCTTAGGTACTTTTTGTTTTTTCAAAGTTTGTTTTGAAGGAAGAATGTATTTTGTTGAAGTTTGCTTTCAATTTAAGAAATTAGGAGTCATTTTGGAAGATTGAACTCTTGAAAATTATAAACCATTGTTTTATTTACTTTATTTTCTTTTATGCCATTTATTAGTTTATTCTTGTTGTTTAATATGAATTCCATTGCACCTCTTTATTTCAATTGTTTTTATGCAACCATACAATAATGTTCAAATCATCCTTATGGGAAATTTGGATTGAAAACTCTAGAATGTTAAAGGATATTGTAGCCAGTTATGTTAATTGGGAATATTA
This sequence comes from Laguncularia racemosa, assembly GCA_037954665.1. Lineage (NCBI taxonomy): Eukaryota > Viridiplantae > Streptophyta > Magnoliopsida > Myrtales > Combretaceae > Laguncularia > Laguncularia racemosa. The sequence continues at coordinate 5,168 of JBBMOL010001998.1, forward strand.
GGATTATTCATGATTGCAATTTCCTTTGATTTCAATTATAATGGGTTTTTTGTTTATAATTGTTAGAAATCCTTTTGATACGGGAATTGATTAGGATTTGTTAGGAATTTCTTAATTAGTTTGATTATCAATTACGGGAGTTGCGGATAATTGGTTTAATTAGAGTTTATGGAGGGCACAATGCAATGTTTCTTGTTAATAATCACAAAGGGATTCGGGTTAATTGATTTAGGGCATTAGTTGTTTGTAGCATCGGGGGGGTTTTTTTTATGAAATAATTTTGAATTCCTTGGTTAATTGGAGACGCGGAACCCGACTAATTGATTTAAGGTCAACATCCCAAAAAAAAGGATTTTCTAAACTCACTTGAAAAACTTTATAACCACTAGTTGACTAAATTGGTAGAAATTTGTTAACAAATTTTGGGTGAATTCTAATTTCCCTTTTTTTCATAATTGAAAAGATTATCATAAAATTTTTCTTGTTGCTTTAAGTTAATTTTTTAGATTAGACATTTCAAAAACCCTTTTTAATCACCTAGATATTGATAAGAATTGCCATAGATCTATTACTCTATTGGTTCCTCGGGGATCGCAACCTTACTTTTCACCACTTTATTACTTGATACGACCAGTGCACTTGCTGCAATTTACGCTCCCATTTTATATATATGTTCTGAGCGTATCAAGTTTTTGGTGCCGTTGCCGAGGATTGATTATATTGACCATCTTCAGATTTATTTTTTAATTTAGGCACAATTTTTTGTTATTTAATTTTTATTTTTTTATTTTTTTTTTTTTCATTTTTGTGATCGTTTCCTGTTTCTTTTGAGATTTTTTTATGCGCAAGAGTAGAAGGGTGAAACTTCTACCAATAATTTTGAGTTAGAAGGGCACCTTAGGGACAACGTAGAAGAGAGCAGAAAAAGAAAGGAAGAAGAAAACATGGCAGATGAGAACAACAATCGGATTCAGGGTGTTGGTAAGGAGCACTTCGGGAATACACGTTTACCTGTTGTTTCAGGTCCTGCAATAAGAAGACCGAAAATTCGGTAAAAAATTTCGAGTTTAAAACCAGCACTCGTTCAAATGGTTCAATTAAATCAATTTGGAGGATATCCAAATGAGAGTCCTGATGAGCATATTGCAGTATTTCTTCAATATTGAACAGTGAAAATGAATAATGCATCTGATGAAAGTATTTTGGTTAAATTTTTCCGTTTTAAATTAGAGAAAAAGTGGGCTTGGTAAAATTCATTGCACAAGACTCTTTTAACCCTTGGGGTGGGTCTTTCATTTTAAATTTTTTTAAAGGGGATTTTTTTTCCCCTAGCTAGAACTCTAGGTTAAGAAAAAGACATCAAAAACTTTTAGTAAGTTTAGTGGTGAATCATTGTATGAAGCATAGGAAAGATTCAAGGAGGCAATTAGAAAATGCCCCATCATGGATTACCAGATAATCTCCTTATTGAGATATTCTATCTCGTTTAGATGAAAATTGAGATCTCTGGTAGATGCTTTTGGTGGTTTTCACTAATGAGTAAGACAATGTTGAGGCTAGTGCTTTGATTATGAAATGGCTTTTAGTGCACATAAATGGCAACATGAAAAAAGGTAAGTCTAGGTGGGATTGTCAATGATATGGACACCTTAAAAGCTCAAATTTTGCTCTTACCGCCCAGGTAAGTTAAACTCCCCCTTCACCCTCTTTCAATGTTAACAAATTTCTTGTTGTGAGTTATGCTCAGGACCACACTAACTCTTGAGTGCCCATTAGAAACTTTTCCTCCTCATCCCATGGAGAAAAACAGTAAATTTTGTCAAACAATTTCCAAAGAGGAAATAAGGACCTTATTCAAACACCTATAATCCAGGGTGGCGTTAATCATCAAATTTCTCATGGAAAAAATGTAACAATGCACTAAAAACCCCCCGGATTTCAAAAGAAGGTCCCAATCAAAAATAAATACCATCAAAAATACCTAATCATAATACCTCTTCTCAGCAAGGTCAGTCTAAAATGGAAGAACTATGATAAGTTTATGCAAAAAAACTGACACAATGTTGCAAAATCAACAAGCCCATTAGGAATCTTGAAAATGGTGAGTCAAATGTCTCAACAGTTGAGTAATAGACCATCTGGGTCTTTACCTAGCAATACTGAGCAGAATCCTAAGGGTGTAATGCTATTATGTAAAAAGGGTAGGAATTAGTTGATAAGAAATTTGGGAAGAGGAGGTTTTAACCTAGAGAAGATAAAGGGAAACAAAAGGAAAAGGAACCAAAGCAAATTCACCAAAAGTGAAAGCATATGTTCCTCCTTTTTCCTTTCCCAAGAAGGCTGAAGCAACAACATTGGATTCCCAATTTGCTAAATTTTTTAGAAGTTTTTAAAAAATTAAAAATTAAAAATTTTCCTTTTTGCAGAAGCACTTCAGCAAATCCCTTTTCTTATTTTTAGGTTCATGGGGGGATTTACCAAAAAAGAAGAGAAAGTTTGGGGGGGAATAACCGGTGATGTTAAAACGGGGAATGTTCAATGTTTACGGAATTTTTGTCCCTAGTTTGCCAAGAAAACAAAGAGATAAGGGGGAGTTTTCTTTTCCCTTTTGCCCAAGGAATTTTTTATTTTGATAAAGTTCTTATTGATTGGTAAAGAAAAAATTTAACCCTTTCTTTCTTTTTTGGAAAAATTGGCTTAGGGGTAAAAAGGGAAAACCTTTCTTGCAACTTGCTGAAGGAGCAAAAAAATTACCCAAAGGGTTGGGAAATTTTGTTTTTTGTAAAATTTTAAAAAAATTTCATTTCCCCTTTTTTGATTTTTGTCTTGGAGAGGAGGAGGATAAAGGGTACCCTGTTTTTTGGCCAACCCCTTTCCTTTAAAAAGGGAAAAAGCCTTAATTGATGTGGAAAAAGGGAAAAATTTTTTTAAGAGTTAGGTGAAAAAGTCACTTTAATGTGATGAGGCTAAAAAAAATTTGATGACAAAAATCCTGCACCTATTGGTGTTGATGAGTTTCCTCTAAGTTCATGGAAAAGAATGCGGTGTGGACCGGGGGAGTAGTTCTTGGGATTTAGTGTTGGAGTGTTTTTTTAGGATAACCCCCCAAAGAAAAAATTTGCTGAAAAGTTTATGAATTAAAGCCCTCGACACTTGAGGAGCGGGGCCCATGAGAAAAAACCAATCCCGCTTCCCCAAAACCCCCCGGTTTTAAAATTAAAACCCCCTTTCCTTTGGTCTTTTAAAGTATGCTTATCTTGGAACAAATGTTTTTGCCAAAATAATTTCTTCTTTTTGACAGGAAAATCAAGAGCAACAATTTTGGTTTTTTCTAAAGAACAAAGGAAGTAGGGGTTGGGGGCCATTGCGATTTAAAAGGGAATTACCCCTTCAATTTGTATCATAGGATATTTTTTGAAGCTGATTTAAAACCTAAGTACAACCAAAAAGAAGAAAAAACCCAACTTTTAAAAGGAAAAGTTGAAAAAAGAAGTGTTTAAAATTTGTTAGATGCGGGGGCATTATTTTCCAATTTCGGGATAGTAAATGGGTAGTCCTGTCCAATTTTGTCCCAAAAAAAAGGGTGGTATGACTGTAGTACAAAATGAGGCTAAGAATTAATTCCCACTCGAACTGTAACTGGTTGGAGAGTCTGTTATGACTATAGAAAACTGAATATGCTACCCGCAAAGATCATTTCCCCCCCCCTTTTATAGATAATGTTAGAAAAAAAATTACAGGGCATGATTATTACTGCTTTTTAGATGGTTATTCTGGTTACAATCAAATCCATATGCACCCGAGGACCAGGGAAAAACCACCTTTACTTGTCCTTATGGCAGTTTGCTTTTAGGAGATGCCCTTTGGTCTTTGTAATGCACCCGCTACATTTCAAAGAGCAGGGTGTCCATAATTTTTTTGACTTTTATAGAAAATTTCATTGAAATATTCATGGATGATTTTTCTGTTTTTGGGGAGGGCATTTGAAACATGTTGACAAATTTAGGAGTGGGCTTAAGAGATGCAAGGAAACTAATCTTTCTTCTTAATTGGGAAAAATGCCATTTCATGGTAAGAGAGGGAATAGTCTTAGGGCACAAAAATTTTTAAGCAGGGATTGAAAGGGGTTGACAAGGCAAAAAATGGAAGTAATAAGAGAAGTTGCCACCACCCCCTTCAGAAAAGGAGTTTGGAGTTTTAGGCATGTGGCTTCTATAGGAGATTTATCAGGGAACTTCTCTAAAAAACCTAGACCTTGTGTAATTTACTGAAAAAGATTCTGCTTTTGTTTAATGAAAATTGTTTGCAGGCATTCAATATATTGAAGGAGAAGCTTTAGCTCTGCACCAGTGATTGTTGCACAAATTGGGAGCTTCCTTTTTAGCTGATGTGTGATGCTAGTAACTATGCGTGGGGGGAAATACTAGGGCAAAGAAGAGGTAAGATCTTTTTATGCTATATACTTGCAAGTAAAACCTTGAAACGAGGCCTAGAAAAACTATTGCCACAATAGAAAAGAGCTATTAGCAGTGATATTTGCTTGTGGGGGTTTTTTGGTTTTTACTTGTGGTTTCTAAAGTAATAGTATAAGAAGAATGCCGCTCTTAAGTATTTATTTTCTAAAGCGATGCTTTCCCAGGTTAAATTCGTTGGATTCTATTGTGCAAGAATTTTGACTTAGAAATTAAGGATAAAAAGGGAAGGAAAATGGGGTTGCTGACATTTATACTTTTGGAAAAGATTATTTAGAACCACCCATCAATGAAAAATTCCCTGATGGAGCTTTGCATGCAATAGGGGCTCCTTTTTACCTGGTATGCGCATAGTTAATTTTTTTGGTTAGCAAAAATCATACATATGGTTTGTCATTCCAAAAAAAGAAATTTTTGCATGATGTGAAGTATTATTTTGGGGGGGAGCCGTTTTGTTTAAATCCCCGTGCTGATAGGTAATTAGACGATGTGTGCCTAAAATTGAACAGCTTAGGCTAATACAGGGACTGTCACTCAAAGAAACAGGAGGTCACTTTGGGGTAGAAAGAACAGCAGCAAAAATTTTATTTTTGCGGATTTTATTGGCCCAGTTTGTTTCATGATTGCAGGAAATTCATTATAAACTTGTGCTCAATGCAAAGGACTGGCAATATTTCAAGAAGACATGATTACCACAAAATAATATACTTGTAATTGAACTTTTTGACTTTTTTGGGGAATCGACTTTATGGGTCATTTTCCCAAAATTCTTTTTCAAAACAAATATTTCTTTTAGCTGTTGATTTGTTTCGAAATGGGTAGGGGCAATTGTCTACAAACTAAGACAGCGGGTTTTTATTAAATTTTTGAAAAAAGAATAAATTTTCAAGATTTGGGTCCTAGAGCTATAATAAGTGATGGGGGAAAATTTTTGTAACAGGCAATTTGAGAAATTATTATTAAAATATGGAGTTACTCACAAAAATTGCCACCCCTTATCATCCACAAACGTGTGGACAGTTGAGGTATCCAATAGGGAAATTAAGCGAATCTTAGAGAAAACTGTCAATGCATCCCGAAAGGATTGGTCTTTAAAACTTGATGATGCATTGTGGGCTTAGAACAGCTTTTAAAACACCTATTAGAATGTCCCCCTACAAGATTGTTTATGGTAAATCATGTCATTCTACCCGTAGAGCTTGTAGCACAAGGCATACTGGGCCATAAAATACCTTAACTTTGAGTTGCAAGCTACAGGTGAAAAGAGGTTGCTCCAATTGAATCAAATGGCCGAAAAGAGAGGAAGCTATGAAAATGCGGAATTTACAAGGAGAGAGCAAAGCGATGGCATGATAAGAAACATCTTACAGCAAGAGTTCTTGCCTGGTCAAAGAGTCTTATTGTACAACTCTCGATTGAAGCTATTCCCAGGTAAGTTGAAATCACGATGGTCTGGACCATTTGAAATTGTTAATGTGTTTCCTTATGGTGCAGTTGAGTTGAAGGCAGAAGACAACCGTACTTTCAAGGTAAACGGTTATCTTCTCAAACATTACTATGAAGAGGAACATGTTGATAGAAATGCCACAACTGTGGATTTAGGGATTCAAGAACTTGAATTGAAAAGTCGGGCTTGCGACTATAAACTAAGCGCTTCATGGGAGGCAGCCCATGCTCAATAAGTATATACACTAGTGTTTTAATTTCGTTACTAAAAAAAAAAAAAAAAAACTAATTCAAGGTTGGATAAGAGCCGCCAGTGAATTCAAGACACTCCAAGGATGACAGACATTTTGGGAGGAATTTTTTCCTGATGAACAGTTTTACACCAGGGAAGTACCAGTATTTCAATTTCTGCATTAAATTCTTTTCCTTAATTTTGTGACATATTGGAACAATGAGGACATTGTCCAATTTAAGTATGGGGAAGGGATTTAATGTAGAAAGTATAATGATTGCACACATCATGAGCTTTACAAATCCCATGCTTTATTTTGTCCTTTAAGTATTTATCGTCAATGAAATCCTGAAATTAACTTAGATTGGTGCCCTACTCACCAACTGTTGTGACTAGTTTACATAGTTTAAAATTTAATAGTAAAATCTCTAGAGAACGGGGTTTACCTTATGTTTAGCCTTTGAACTTGAGATTGAGTCCTTAAGTTGAAAAAAACAAGCAAGTTTACTTCAAGGAAAAATTGGTTGGGATAAATCTCTCTTGAAATTTCTTTGAGAATACCTTAAACACCTAGTGAAAGAGGTAAAGGAAATATTTTACTTAGTGATCCCTTAATAATAAATAAATAAATAATAAATAAAAAGAAGAAGAAAGAGCCTTTACTCCAATAACTCAGGAAAAGAGGTTAAGAGTATCCAATCTTAAATGTTAGTGTGAGGAAGAGTTCGTAGGGGTCCCTTTAAAACCTGGTCACTTAGGCGATGAGCCCAGGAGTGCCGACTCAATGAACTCATAATAAGAGAAGGGCGGAAAGGCAAAAAATTTAGTACCTTAATGAAAACCAGGTTGACATGGGCGAGCTTTGGTCCCTCAGAAGAGTGAAGTCTCACTCCGCTGTCAATTAAGGCAAAAAAAAAAGGGGAGAAATTCTAGGAAAAAAATGGATACCATATGCTTTCACTCCTTGTTATCTGGTTTAGAGAAGTAAAATTGAGGGAGATGATACTTGCTAATAACCAATGAAGTTTAAATGAATGTTTTTACTTATGGACTAAGTATTGTTTTCTATTGTTAAACACTGGGATTAAAAATCTGTTGTATTTAGATTAACTACTAAATTTTTAACTAGATATACTAGTTACAAATTTCAGCATGGTCAGAACAATGGGCACCAAAAAATTCAATGATGGATTTTCTTGTTTAAATCAATTATTTTGCTTGAGGACAAGCAAAAGTTCAGTGTGGGGATGTTGGTAAGATCACATTATACTTATTTTTTTCTTTTGGACTTATATTAAATTTATTTCAATATTATAAGAAAATAAAAGAAATGATACTTAATGGTGTTTATTGTGAAATATACAGGTTTTGAGGACCCAAAAGTAAATTACAATTTAATTGGAGGAGTTTTTACAAAAATTGAAGAAGCGAGCGGAGGATTGCACTAAAGGCCGCCGTCCTTGGCGGCCTACATTCAAGGCCGCCGGCCTTGAGCCGGCCTTTTTTAAACGGCCTCAAAAAGAAGAAAAGCCGCCGGCCTTTAAGCCGGCCCACATTTAAGGCCGCCGGCCTTGAGCCGACCTTGAGCCGGCCTTCATTACTCCCCGGATATCCATTGCGAGAATCTCTCCAAAATCGTATCCTAATTAATTTGCTGACTCAAATCCTCATCAGATCAACCTTATCCCCATCCTCTTTGGATCTATAAATAGACCCCTTGTGTGAACCTTGGAGGCATCCTTTCTTTTGTTTAGAATCCCTTTTGCTTAGCATCTTTTGTTTAGCATCCTTTGTTCTTCTTCTTTGTTTTAGCATCATTTGTCTTTCTTTTGAATCATTAGAATTTCCTTAGGTACTTTTAGATTTTTCCAAAGTTTAGTTTGAAGGAAGAATGTCATTTTGTTGAAGTTTGCTTTCAATTGAAGAATTCAAGGAGTCATTTTGGAAGATTGAAGCTCTTGAAGATTATAACCATTGTTTTATTTTACTTTATTTTCTTTTATGCCATTTATTAGTTTATTCTTGTTGTTTAATATGAATTCCATTGCACCTCTTTATTTCAATTGTTTTTATGCAACTCATACTATAATGTTCTAAATCATCCTTATGGGAAATTGGATGAAACTCTAGAATGTTAAAAGGATAATTGTAGCCATGTTATGTAATTAGGAATTATTAGGATTATTCATGATTGCAATTCCTTTGATTTCAATTATAATCGGTCTTTGTTTATAATTGTTAGAAATCCTTTTGATACGGGAATTGATTAGGATTTGTTAGGAATTCTTAATTAGATTGATTATCAATACGGGAGTTGCGATAATTGGTTTAATTAGAGTTTATGGAGGGCACAATGCAATGTTTCTTGTTAATTAATCACTAAGGGATTCGGGTTAATTGATTTAGGGCATTAGTTGTTTGTAGCATCGGGAGGTGTATGAACATAATTTTGATTCCTTGGTTAATTGGAGACGCGGAAGCCGACTAATTGATTTAAGGTCAACATCCCTAAAAAGGATTTTCTAAACTCACTTGAATAACTTTATAACCACTAGTTGACATAACTTGGTAGAAATTTGATTAACAAATCTAGGGTGAATTCTATTTCCCTTGTTCATAATTGATAGATTCATCATAAAATTTTTCTTGTTGCTTTAAGTTAATTTTTTAGATTAGACATTTCAAAAACCCTTTTTAATCACCTAGATATTGATAAGAATTGCCATAGATCTAGTACTCTATTGGTTCCTCGAGGGATCGACAACCTTACTTTTCACCACTTTATTACTTGATACGACCAGTGCACTTGCTGCAATTTACGCTCCCATTTTATATATATGTTCTGAGCGTATCAAGTTCCAAGACTACCTATTTTGCAAGGAATGGCGAACATACCTAGGTCCTTACATTTAGGAGGAAGCTTCTTCTGAATAATAGCTGAAACATTTTCACTCACACTAATCTTTTCATTGCCTTTCAGCTTCCTTTTGTTAGTGCACAAGTCCTTGAGGAATCTAGCATAGCGAGGTATTTGCTTAATTGCATCAAGTAAAGGAATATTTACCTCGACTTTACGAAACGTTTCCAGAATCTCTTTTTCTTCCGCTTCCTTCTTGGATTTCGCTAATCTGGAGGGGAAAGGAGGTGGTATCAATGTGACCTTCGATGGCTCATCTAGAGACTTGCTAATCTGGTCGCCCTACTGGCTCGGATTCGAAGTCTCTTTCTTGGTCTCTTCCTCAAGATTAGACGGATTTCCTTTCTTATTTGATCCCTGCAATTCTGTTCCACTTCTCAAGGTAATTGCATTAACGCTTTGCTTCGGGTTTGTAATAGTTTGAGAAGGTAACTTACCTTGAGTTTCTAACCTATTGATAGCTGAAGCAAGTTGGCTTAACTGATGCTCTAAGTTTTGAATGCTTTGCTTTGTTTCCTCCTGAAATTGTTTGGTATTCACAGCTAGAGACTTAACAATATCCTCAAGGGGCATACCTGAAGTGGAAGGAGCTTGGGGTACGTGGTGTGATGGCTTTGGCTGGAATTGTTAGACATGTTGAGGGTTATTGCCATATCGGAAGTTAGGATGATCCCTCCATCCGGGATTGTAAGTGTTTGAATAGGGATCATATTTCCTTTGTGGTTGTCCTGGGAATCTGCCTACAGCATTGGCGTGTTCATGGTTGTCATCTTGCAATGTCGGACACATGTCGGTCGGATGACTAGAAGCAGCACAAATTCCACAAGCTTTCGCCTGTTGGGTATTTCCAAGAGCTAGCTGCTGCACAAGGGAGGTAAGATTAGAAATTTGATGTTCAAGGTTAGACACATTTACCTCATTTACCTTCCTTGAAGACGTATCATGCCTATACCCAAATTGTTGCGAATTGGCAGCCATAATGGAGATCAATTCCCTAGCTTGACCAGGGGTTTTGTTTACTATGGCGCCTCCACTTGCAGCATCCATCATCTTTCTTTCCATCGGAAGTAAGCCTTCGTAGAGATATTGGATGAGGAGTTGTTCGGATATCCCATGTTGTGGGCAGCTTGCACACAATTGCTTGAACCTTTCCCAATACTCATGAAGAGTCTCGGTGTCCCTTTGTTTTATACCACAAATTTCTCTTCTTATACCAGCGGCTTTGGATGCGGGGAAGAATTTGTCCAAGAAGAGCCTTACCATATCTGTCCAAGTGGTGATAGAACCTGGAGGCAAATAAAACAACCAATCTTTAGCTTTAGTACTTAAAGAAAATGGAAAAGCACGTAGCTTGATTTGATCGTCAGTTATTCCTTACGGCCTCATGCTAGAACACACTATATGGAACTCTTTCAAATGCTTATGAGGATCTTCATTCTCAAGACCATGAAATGTAGGTAGTAGATGTATCAACCCAGATTTCAATTCGAATTCTACGGCTAGTTCGGGGTAGTGAATACAAAGTGGTTGTTGATTCACATCCGGTGCAGCCAACTCCCTTAAGGTTCTCTCGAGATTTGCCATGTCTTCCTCTTTTTCAGAATCAAAGGATGAATCTGACAAGTCCGATACTAAGTTCGGTCCGGGGGATGATCTAGCTTCTCGTCGCAACCTCTTTAGAGTCTTCTCAATCTCCGGATTATAAGTTAGTTCACCTGTCTGAGAAGAACGAGTCATACAAGAATAGAAATAAATTTGACACCAATCCCCGGCAACGGCGCCAAAATTTGATGGGTGTCAAATCCAACAAAAATAAAAGCTACTCCTAGACAATTATATGATTTGCATATAGTGGTGAGTAGGGTCGAATCCACAGGGATTGGTAAAGATATTTCTATTCAAAGAGAACAATAAGAAAAAGGAAAATGGGGGGTTTTGTTTGTGAATCAAATAAAGTAAAACAATGTAAGAAAATCAGATATTGGTAAAAGCCTAGCCAAAGGAATCAAGATGGTTTAATTCTAGGAATTGATCATCGATGCAAATGTTCTCTATTCTTGTTCTAGATAAATTGGTTATGGTTATTAACAAGCTCTAACAACCTATCTCTCCTTACTTCCTCGATAACCTCGGACAAGCGCTTTGAATTATTTCTCTTATTGATTAAACAACCCTTAGACAAGCGCTTAGGATTTAATCTATCAATAGCATTAAGATCTAGAGAGACTACCAATTCATGCCAGTAGATTATAAGATAACCTATTTAAACATGATCACACACCTCCATAACATGAATTCGATCATCTCTTTTATAACCAAACATGTTATTGCGTCACTAAGACTAGAACAATCAAACAATACGGATTTGACGTGCTAGTTGACAATATATTAACTTGCTAATTGAGTAGAAGAGCTCTATTCATACCAATCAACAAAGATAATAATGACAAAACGATTAGAAGATATATGAATACCCGAAAGCAAAGAATAGAATAAATACAAGTCAATTAGACCTCACAATTCGTGGAGAATTAAACATCTATGACCCTTTGGCTAGAAAAGTAGCTTAGCTACACATGTTCATCAATAAAACGAAAATAAAAGATAGCAACATAATGAACCCGGTTGCTTGCTCTGCCTCCGCATTTCCTTCTTCAAGATCCAAGATTCCAAGATCAAAAGTTGTCCTAACCCTCTAGGGTTGGCTCTATTTATACTATTAGATGGATAGCATGTGATCTTTTGCCAGCAAGATACGAAAATATCTTTCCTTTTTCATGTAGATTTCGAGAAGTGAAGATACGTCTGCCTGGCACGCCCCACCACACGGCCGTGGGTTAAGCCGTGCCATCCTCTATGCTTATTCTTCAAGTCTTCAACCACGCCCAGTGTGAACCACGGTTACACACACGGCCAGATTTCAAGTCGTGCCTTCGTCTGTGCATAATCTTCAAGTCTTCATCTGTGTCCAATGTGTAGCACGGTTACAACCACGGCTAGATTTCAAGTCGTGTCTTCATCTGGTTGATGTTCCACACTTTCTTCTCCTTGGCACATCTATCTTCCACCACGGCTTCAAGCACGGTTTATCCCACGGGTTCCACCACGGCCGTGCCTTAAGTCGTGTCTCTCTCTGTTCAAAGTCCTCATTTTCGCCTTCTTTTCCAGTGTGTAACACGGTTTGAACCTTGGCCATGCCTCAAACCGTGCTTCCTCCGGTGGTGTAATTTCTTGTCTTGATCCAAGTTGTAGATGACTTCTCTAAAATACTTGAATTAGCATCCTTGACTCCATTTAACCTGATTTATCACGATGATAGAATTAAAGTACCATTTCCTTATGATTTCTATAAAATCAATAATAATTTAACATTATTTATACTATAAAGATTGAGTATAAAATGGCTCTATCACCCCTTAAGCCTCTCGTCCTTTGTTTTTCTTTAATAGTTGTGGAAAGGAAAAACACTGCATAAGGCATGGCCATATCTCATCCCTTGCTTGTGATTTCTTCATGTTTTGCATCATGTACATCTTCAAGTCCATTAATCCCTAAGATATTAACATAAATGCAATTTAAGTATCTTTTTATTGGAAATTTCTAATAATTGACAATAATATATATACCAATCACAAGATACAACATGATAAAATATGCCTTCCAGATCATATTAGACTTTTCCAATACGGCAGTTCAAGATAATGGTGAAGTATAATTGTCCAAAATATTCATTCCACACAAATTAACATCAACAGACATCAAAATTATCATAAATAATGGCCTATTTTATTTTTCCTTCCCCCACACTTATTTCAGACAATGTCCCTATTGTCTTTCCTAATTGCAAAAGAAAATTGATTAAACCATAAGTGTACTTTGGGAATAACAAAACTTCCCTGAGATGAAAGTGTAGCAAAGTCTCTGGAATATTTCATCATGAAAGTGCCATTGCTTTTCCATATGAATGCACATTTTTCCTTTAGTTCCTGAAGTTAGAAAAAAGAAACACAGAGAGATAAAATAGATCAAGAATATTCACAGTCTAACATCACCTATAGTGTTTAAGGAATTATTACAGTTCCAACAGAAAATAAAATAAAAGTAATCGACAAGTTTTTTTTTTTTACACACGACTGTGGTGTAAGGGGTGAATCAATCCATAATTTGCACATTACCGTGGCACGGCCGTATGACATGTGGTGGATTTAGGGCCACCACACAAACCACGGCCGTATCTCATCCCCCTAAAATCCTCAGCCGAATTTTTTTTTTTTGAAAAATAAAATTATTTTACAACAATCTTTAATCAAGGGTTGCCTCCTATGAAGCGCTTAGTTTAAAGTCTTTAGCCTGACTTTCAGGGTTAGCTTACATCAAGGAGTTTAAACAACTCCTCCAACACCATCGTTTTCATATTAGGATTCCAAGCTTCCTTCCATGGTATGGTGCCCTTCTTTTCAGCTTCCACCAATGTTTTTTAGGTGGATATCAACAAACTTACTTGCTGGATGTCTGCCCTTGACCATCCCAAGATTTCCCTATGTTCATCCAACTAGCCTTGAATCTGCTGCTGCAATTCTCTTGTCATAGGCGCTGGATTAATGTGAGACCATGGATTTCCTAAATGCAGACACTCATAATCAAACAATTGATTAGAAAAGACATTAGATTCAAGTGTCTGCATGGGCATTAATGTCGACACTGGTGGCTTCTCATAGTGGTCTGTCTTCTCAAAAGCAACAACATTGTCAGTCTGGGGTACTTGCTCACAGCCTCTGTTTTCTTTCTCATACTCATCCCCCCAATCATCTATCTCATTCAAGACAGCTTCAAGAGTGGTTTGCCCTACATTTTCCTCCACATCATTGTTAGTAATTTCACCCTCAGCAGATATGTCAGAATACCTTGCTTTCTCATTAGACAAAAACACAGGATCATACATATCAAATGTTACCTGGTCTTCTAGTGCTCTAAGGGTGAGCTTGCCTTGTCCTACATCAATTAGAGCTTGACCTGTAGCTAGGAATGGTCTACCCAGAATGAGTGGAATGTCGTCATCTTCTTCCACATCCAGTATGACAAAGTCCATTGGAAATATGAATTTATCGACCTTAACTAAGACATCCTCCACTGTACCTTTAGAAAACCTTAAGCTCTTATCAACTAGCTGCACAGTGGTTGGTCTCCTCTTGCACTTTTGTGGCTCTATTCCGAGCTTCCTAAAAACTGAAAGTGGCATTAAATTAATACTTACACCAGAATCAATTAAAACATTCTCAAAATCAATATTACCAATGGTGCAAGAGATACTGAAACTTCCCTGATCTTTCAACTTTCTAGGTAGCTGAGCAGATTTCTTCTCTATGATAGCTGAACTCTCGCCAAGAAGCATTACTTTCTCAACACTCTCCATGGATCTTTTATTAGAGAGCATCTCTTTCATGAATTTGGCATAGGATGGAATTTGCTTCAAGGCCTCTAAGAGAGGTATATTAATTTGAAGTCCCTTAAATATGTCACAAAACCTGGCAAACTGGGCTTCCAACTCCCTCTACTTGAGTCTTCCTGGGAAAGGGATAGGTGGAACATAAGGCTGCAACACTGGTGCTTTGGATGTGAGTTCCTCCTCCTTCTGCTTATCTTTCTCTAGATCTTTCTCTTGAATTTTTACCTGCCTTTCAGCTTTCTTCACTTCCTTACCACTCCTTAGCATGATGGCATTGACATGATGGGTGTTCTCCTCAGTTTTGCTAGGCAAAAACCCTGAGGGTCTAGTACATAGCTGCTGTGTAATTTGACCGAGCTGACCCTCCAAGTTTCTGATAGAAGCTTGTTGGTTTTGCAGGAGGGTGTCAGTCTTTTGCATGTAGCTCCTCATGAGCTCTTCTATTCTTGACTGACTTTGTTGAGGAGGAGGAATCTGAGTAGGGACTTGTTTTTGAAATCCAGGTGGTGGGTTTTGTACGTTGTTCTCATTCCTCCATGAGAAGTTTGGATGATTTCGCCAGCCTGGATTGTAAGTGTTGGAATAAGGCCCTTGATTAGCTCTTTGAAAATTGTTGGCATAGTTGACTTGCTCTCTATTGGATGATGCTGGAAAGTTTCCCAAAGGACATTCCAACGAGGGGTGTGGTCCTGAACACAAGTAACAACTAGCAAGCAAGTTAGCATTAACTGATTGAGAAGAAGAAAGTTTGCTTACCTGAGTAGTGAGAGCTGCCAACTGAGTGAAATAGAATCGATATCACTAACTGATGCAGCTCTTGATTTCCCTCTCTCATGTTGCCAATTATGTGCACTGGATGCCATTTCTTCAATTAAAGCACTGGCTTCAGTGTATGTTTTACCCATCAATGCACTCTAGCTGCAGCATCTACCAATGACCTCATAGTGTCATCCAAACTAAGATAAAATACCTCAATCAGGAGATTATCAGGTAGGCCATGGTGTGGACACTTCCGGATTGTTTCCTTAAATCGTTCCCATGCCTCTTTATAATGATTCACCACTGAACTTGGAAAAGTTGGTGATATCATTTCTTAATTTCGTAGTACGTGATGGTGGGAAAAATCTTCTAAGAAACATTGATTGAAGTTCAGCCCTTGTGGTAACAGAATCTTGAGGTAAGGAATTATACCAAGCTCTTGCCTTATCCTTCAATGAGAAAGGAAAAAGTTGCAGTCTTATGGCTCATCAAAAACACCATTCATCTTTATCAAGTCAGAATACTGAAGGAATCCTGCTATGTGCTCATCAGGGCTCTCATGTGTATATCCACCAAACGATTGGATTTGCACATTGTATAAGTGCCGGCTTCAACTCAAAAGTGTTGGCCTGAATAGCTGGCCTTCTAATTGCTGGTCCTTGAACAGTTAGGACTGAAAAATCGCGAAGTGCTCGTGGGGCAGCCTGAATATGAAGATTGTTATTGTCATCTGCCAGGTTTTTCCTCTTAATTCTCTCCTCTCTGTCTATTCTCTCTTCTCAAACGATGTATAGTACGCTCTATCTCAGGATTAGGGGCAGAAGTTCAAAACTCCTACTCCTTTGCATGCGCAAACCGCAGAAAAGACAGAAAAGTAAAGACACACTATCAACAAAAAAAAAGCACCTAAATTACCAACAAAGCTACAAAGTCTAATATCTTAAGTCCCCGGCAACGGCGCCAAAACTTGATCACTTTTGAAATGTATAAGTGAAACCGCTAACAAGTATACTAGGTCGCAATCAAGTAAATATGATGAGTAGAGTATCGTTCCCTCGAGGACTAAAAAGATTACCAAACCTAAAATAACTTATACTGATATTTAGGTAATTCAAACAGGAATCTTTTATATATTTAACTAAAGAGATTAAATTAAGTTCTATGCTAATGAGAATTATAAGATTTTTATAAATACTTCAATTGAACAGCAGGAATTTAGAATTCACCCTAGTCATGCTAATCAAACTACCGTTAAGTTATTGAAATCAACTTATATGTGGTTATTCAGTGAGTTCAACATTTTAAACCTCAAATCAATTAGTCCACTTTCATATCTCTAATTAACAGAGGATTCTGATATACTCTCATACATTTTTCAATGCTATGATCGCCTTATGCTCTAAAACAATTATCCCTAATCTCTTAGTGAAAAATTAATTAGAACATAGCTTTAATCTCTATATGAACCCTAATTAAACCAATTAATGCCGCTTTCGCATTGTCTCATTAGTCTAATTAAGAATTCCTAACAAATCCTATCTCCACTTCCATATTGATTGGATTTCTAACAATCTAATCTTATCACAATTAAATTGAAATTATAGGAATTCACAACATGAATACTCCACATATATGTCAATCTCATAACCAAACTACACTGATCATTTTAGCAAACTAAGGCTTCATCCACTTTTTCCACAAATGAAATTAGCCAGCCATACAATTGATAACAACAAGACAAAATTCAACGAAAAATGTTAAAGAATCCATTAAAGACATAAAAACCAATTCACAGAAATGCAAAATTTTGATTAGGATAAGAAGTCAAAATATGTACAAATTTTGGAAATAAGATCCTAAAACAACTCTTCAGAGATTTAAAAACTTGATCTCAATTGATGGAAGTACAATTGAATTCAATCTTCAATTCCCTTGTAAAAAGCTAAAAATTTTCAAAACAAAGTTCTGAATCAAAAATGTTCTAAGTCTCCTCTCCTTTCCCCCCCGGTCCTCTTCTTTTCTTTCTCACCCCTCCTTTTATGCTGGCGAGAAACGTACAAATTGAAATAAGAATATGAAAAGTCGGCAGTCCACCACATGAGGTCGGTCGTGTGTAATGTGGTTGTTACTGCCACCACATAAACCACGGCCGTGGGATAACTCCATAAGCTTCTCGGCATTTTCTTTTTCCTTCTTCTTTTAGGCATGGCCATGGCTCAAGGGGGTAAACACACCCCCACATGAAGAACGGCCGTGGGCTATCCCTTAAGCCTCTCGTCCTTTGTTTTTCTTTAATAGTTGTGGAAAGGAAAAAAAACTACATAAGACACGGCCATATCTCATCCCTTGCTTGTGATTTCATCATGTTTTGCATCATGTACATCTTCAAGTCCATTAATCCCTAAGATATTAACATAAATGCAATTTAACTATCTTTTTATTGGAAATTTCTAATAATTGACAATAATATATATACCAATCACAAGATACAACATGAAAAAAAATTGCCTTTATCAGAAGTGCAATTTATAGTTTCAATTGAGTTGAGCAGTAAGGAATCTATTTGAATTCAAACACATTCCATTAAGTTGTGGGAGTTAATGATTGTTATTAATTTGAAATTCATTTCTTACCAATTGAGGAAGGCTTGCAATTAGTGAAGAGATTGAAATTCAAATTTGAGTTGCTGCCTATTTTGTTGTGAGTTGCGATTAGAACTTGTGGAAGGTGAAGTATATTTTGTTATTATTGCCGTGGAAGTGGAGTGTATTTTTTGTTGTAGCCGTTTGTTATCCTTGTGTAGAAGTGGAGTGCAATTTGTTGTTGTTGCCGTGGGAGTTATTGGTGAAGTGAGTGCACCATGATTGAGGTGTGTGTGGTGGTGTAAATTTGTGGAGTTGTGTGTAGTGTAAGGTGTTACACATTAAGACTCATTGTGGGTATAAAAATTTAGCAAGAAAGGAAGGTTGAGTAGTGGAATTAAAAATTCAAACAAATCATTAAAGTGTAAAAGTAATTGAACTAGTTACGTAAACACTTCTGTTAAATTTAATTCTATCTACTTGAAAGTAGTTGAGTGTACTTCATTTGTGGTTTGGTTGTGTACTTGAACCTTGGAAGTGTGAAGATAATTATTGTATTGTTGGATTTGAGTACAATCATGTCTAGTGAAATGTTCATTATGCTAACATATTACATCGGGACATGACTTCTTTTCAAACCATTGATGAGGGAAAAAAAAAAAACTTGTTCCATTTCTTGCAGGGAAAAGGAAATTGTGCGCAATTTTATTAGGTGGGTTGTCAAATGTTGTAGCTGCATCATTGTATCGAAGTTGAAACTTGAAACATCCCAATCCAAAAACCCATACTAAATTTGGGTTAAGATAGGGGGTCTTTGTGTGCCCCCAAAAGGGGGGTTACCCTTCAGATGGGGGAAAAGTACTTATGGCTTAAATGTGATATTTTTCCCCTTTGGCCCCAATATTACTTGGTGACCTGCTTGATGATAGGAGGGTATTACATGGGGGTTTTAAAAAATTAATTTCAAAAAAAATGAAAAACGTTATATAAACCCCAATTGCATCAGAGGTCCGGGAAAGCAAAGAAGATAAACAACCTCCGAATTTTTAGGATCTAGCCCCATATCAAACCTCAAAGGACCAAACATGCAAACCAATTTTAAAAAGCCATTTTTTTCCAACTTTATGAAAAAATTATGTTAAATTATTTTGATTTTTTTAAAAAACATAAGGAAAGGTACTTAATTTATTATGGGAAAAATCGGGGGTTTTAAAGGGCAAGGGCAATTTCAAGAAAAAGAGAAGCATCAAAAAAATTGAATCAAAACAAGGAATTCCCACCGGGGAAGCAGGGTTTGGGGCCCGGCCAGGGGAAAAACCGGTTACACACGGGAAAAGAAGGCAAAATTTGGGGATTTGAAAGAGGAGAAGGGGTTAGGGAAACGGCCTGGGGAAACCGTGGGAGCAACCATGTTTTTGGGCCCCTGGTGGAACTAGGGGCAAGGAGAAGAAATTTGGGGAACATAACCAGGGGGGACGGTTAACTGGCGGGGGTTTTTAACCTGTACACATGGGCACAATGAAACTTGTTGATTATTACAAAAAGCACGGGTTTAAAAGCCATGGGGGGAGCCTGGACACACGGGGCAGGGGAAATGAACGAAATAGCACAGAGGAGGTCGGCTTACCCAGGGGCCTGTGTTAGGGGTCCCAGGCGGCAACTTTATTTCAATTTTTATTTTGAAAAAAAGAATTTTTACTTGCAGCAAAAGTCACACCCTCTCCCTAACAAAAAAAATAAAACCCAAACCCCCCAAAGGGTTAGGACAACTTTTTTTTTTTAATCGGGAACACCTTGGAGACAAAAAGGAAACAAGGGGCAGAGCGGGAAACCGGGGGTTTTTATTTTCTATTTTTTTTTTCGTTTTATTGTGAACATGTGAGCAAGCTACTTTTACCCCAAAGGGCTAGATTTTAATTTCCACGAATTGTAGGTCAAATTTTCTTGTATTTATTTATTCTTTGCTTTGGGTATTCATAATCTTCGATCGTTTTTCTTTTTTTCTTTGTTGATTGGTATGAAAAGAGCTCTTTACTAAATTTAAATTTTAAATTTAAAAAATACACATCAAACCCGTAATTTTTTTATTGTTTAGCTTAGGGCGCATTAAAAAGTTTGGTATAAAAAGTGTCGAATTCATGTTATGGAGGGTATGATCATTTTTAAATAGGTTACTTATAAAATTTCTGGATTTTGGGGTATCTCAATTTAATCATTGTAGATTAAACCCCAAAGGGTTTTAGGGGGTTTTTTTAATCAATAAGAGAAAAATTAAAGTTTGCTGGGTTATCGAGGAATAAGGGGAGATAGGTTTTTTTTGAGCTTGTTAAAACCAAAAATTTATCTAAACTAAAAAATAAAACATTTTTCATCGTACAATTCCAGAATTTTAAAATATCTTTTTTCCTTGGCTAGGGTTTTTTAATATCCGATTTTCTTCCTTGTTTTACTTTATTTTGATTCACAAACAAAAAACCCCCCCCCTTTTTTTTTTCCCTTTTTTCTCCCCTTAATAGAAAAAAATTTAAACCCAACTTATGGTTCGCCCACTCACCACAATGCAAAAAAAAATTGTCTAGGATAAGTTTTATTTTTGTTTGGATTTACACCCCCCAAATTTGGGCCCTTCTGGGGTTGGTGTCAAATTTTTTTCTATTTTTATGACTCGTTCTTCCAGACAGGTGAACAATTATAATCTGAATTAAAACTCAAAAGGTTTTCGACAAGAAGCTAATCATCCACTAGACTGAACTTGAGGATTTGTTTGATTCATCCCTTCATTCAGAAAAAAAAGACGATATGCAAAAACCCCAAGAAAACCTTAAGGGAGTTCGCGCCCGGGTAAGACTCTTCTTGGAAAAAATTTTTCCCCCCTATCCAAACCGCGGGATAAAAGGAAATTTTGGTATAAACAAGGGGCCCGAGCTCTTAAAGAGTATTGGGGGAGGTTCAAGCAATTGTGTGCAATCCCACAAAATGGGATATCTGAACAACCCCTTTTTCTAATACTTCTAGGGGGTTTCTACTTTCCATGGAAAAAAATTTTATAGATGCTAAAAGGGGGGCCCCAAAATAAACAAAACCCGGTCAAGCTAGGGAAATACCCATTAGGGTGCCAATTCCAAAAAATTTTGGGGGAAAAGGCATGATCTTTTTTTAAGGGAAAGGTAAATGGGGAAAATGTGCTAATTTTTAACATCAAATTTCTAATTTTTTCCTCCCTTTTTCACAGCTACTTTTTGGAAAAAACCCCAGCGGGTGAAGGCTTGTGGGAATTTTTCCTGCCCTTTTTATCTGCCGACATGTGCCCCCCTTGAAAAGATGACAATCAGGGAACACCCCAAATTCTGTAGGGGTTTCCCCCGGACACCCCCAAAGGAATTTTGCCCCCCTGGAATTTTTTCAATCTTTATGGGGGGGTCATCCAAAACTTCCGATATGGCAATAACCCTCAACTTTGTCAAAACAATTCCACCCCAAAAACCATCACACCACGTCCCCCCAAACCCTTCCACTTCAGGTATGCCCCTTGGGGGTATTGTTAATCTTACCTTTGTGAATACCAAACAATTTCAGGGGAAAAAAACAAAGCTTTTCAAAACTTGGAGAATCGGGGAAGCCAACTTGCTTCAGCTGAAACTTAGAAACTAAAAGGGAATTCCCCTTTTCAAACTATTACAAAACCCAAGAAAAAACTTTAAAAGCAATTACCTTAAAGTGGAACAAAAATTTCAGGGATCAAAAAAAAAAAGGGGTTTCCGTCAATCTTAAAAGAGACAAGAAAGAGATTTCCTCCGACCCCGTGGGGCCCCCCTTTGAAAATCCTAGTTGACCATCAAAAGGAACATTGATACCACCCCCTTTTCCCCCCCAGATTAGCGAAAACCAAAAATTAACGGAAAAAAAAAAAGAGATTCTGGAAACTTTTCGCAAAGTCGAGGAAATTTTCCCCTTTTTTTTATCCCAATTTAAAACAAATCCCGCGCTTCTAGATTTCTAAAAAACTTGTGCACTAATAAAAGAAAGCTAAAAAGGAAAATAAAAAAATTTAGTGTAATTTAAAAAAAGTTTCCTTTTTTTTCAAAAAAGCTTCCCCCAAAAAAGAAAAGGCCCCGGGAATTTCCCCCTTTCCCCGAAAAAAGGGGAATCGGGTTCTTTTAAAACCATTGTGATTTTGGAAAGCTTCTATCAATGTCAACTTTGCTTTTTTTTAACTTTTTAAATGTTGGTCCTTTAAAGGAACGGGTATTATTTTTTTTAACTTGCTGATGGGGCCAATTTTTTTCCCGAGGGAGTTCTAGAGGATGTTTTTTTCAAGAAAAGGGGGTTTTCCCCCCGGTTTTTTTTGTGCTTGACTTTGGACGATGTGATTCTCATACTTTCCGAATTTATTAGGGCGACCTTTTTCCTTTAAAAACTTCAAAAAAAAAAATTCGAGTAAAATGATGGAACCCCCACAGGGAAATTTTTTATGGTGAAGTGTTTAAAATTTTAAAATTTAGGGAGGGCCCTGAAAAACCAAAAGATATCTCTCCTGTTTTTGTTACGGGGTTTTTAAACCCCAAATCACCACAGGCCCCAAGGTGGAACCCAAAATCCTTATCCGAATATTTAGCCAGGAACGCCCGCCCCAAAACGTTAAAAAAAAGGGGGTTCATTTTGGGGGCAACCCTTTTTAAAAAAAAAAAAATTAGTTTTGTTTTTCTTTTGTTTTGGTTTTTTTTTAGTTTTTGTTTTTTTTTTTATTTTGTGATTTTTTTCTCTTTGGATCATACGCAAGGGTACACATAATCAGTGACACTTTCCCCCGTTAAAGGGGGGAAAAAACCCCAAAACAGGGGGAAAAAACCCCCATTTTCCCCTTTTTTTTTTCTCTAATGTTCCTTGAGTTGTTAATTTTTCCCTTTTTTTTTTTGAAATTAGAACCCTGAGGCACTATTTTAAGCAAGTGGGGGGGGGAATTTTTTTTTGAGCCATTTTTTACTCAATCTTTAAGTAAAATTGTGTTTTTAAAAATTTTTTTTGATTTTTTAAAATCATTTAAAGGGAAAAGGTACTTTTAATTTTTATTAGGTGTAAATCAGGGGAAATGGGGTCAAGGATGCAAAAAAGAAATTAGAGAAGTCATCTACAAAATTTGGGTCAAGACAAAAGGGAAATTTCACCACCGGAGGAAGCCGGTTTGAGGCAAAAACCATGGTGCCCAAACCGGGGTTTCAACGGGCCCCAAAAAAGGGGGAAAAGTGGCTTTTTTCAAAGAGAGACATGGCTTAGGGCCGGAAATGGTTGGGAAAAACCCCCGGGGGCAAGTCCCTTAAACCATGGGGGAAAAAAGGGGGTAGGAAATTTTTCAAGGAGAAGAAAAATTTTGGAACATTAACCAAAGGGGTGGCACGGGTTGAAATCTAGTTTGGGGGGGAACCGTGGTTTCACACTGGGCACGGGGGGGGAAACTTGTTGATTATGCACAAAAAAAGGGACGGTCTGAAATCTAGCCCTGGGGGAGCCCTGGGACACACTGGAACGGAATATGAACATGAATTTTGCACGAGGATGGCACGGTTGACCCCAAACCCCCAGTTAGGGCGTGCCAGGGGGCGAACATTTTCTTCCCAAAAAAAAATTGGGGAAAAGGGGGAAAAAAATTTCCGTATTTGCTAGCAAAAAAGGGCCCGCCAACTCCTAAAATATTTAAAAAGAACCAACCCCCCAGGGTTAGGACAACTTTTAATTTTTTGGGAAACTGGAATCACCTTTTTGGGGAAAAAAAAGGAAACGGGAGGCAAGCAGGGAACCCCCTTTTATTATGTTTCTATTTTTTATTTTCGTTTTTTTTGATGAACATGTGTTTGAAAGCTACTTTTCTAGCCAAAAGGGGGATAGTTTTAATTCCCACGAAAATTTTTAGGCTAATTTACTTGAATTTTTTTTATTCATTTCCCTTTTGGGGGATTCATATTCTTCTGATCGTTTTTCATTATTTCTTTGTTGATTGGGAGAAAAAGCTTTTACTCAAAATTTTTAAGTTAAATAATTGTAAATAAGTCAAAACCGTAATTGTTTGTTGTTTAGTCTTTTGGACGCCCAAAAAAATGTTTGGTTATAAAAAGATGACGAATTCATGTTTTGGGGTGTATGATCTGTTTAAATAGGTTATCTTTTTTAAAAATTTTTTTGGGTTTAATTTTGGGGGGCTCTCTAGATTTATGTATTGATAGGTTTAAAACAAGGCTTGTCTAGGGGGTTGGGTTTTAAACAATAAGAAAAAAACAAAAACGCTTGTCGAGGGGTTTCGGGGAAGTAAGGAGAATAGGTTGTTAAATTTTTTTAAAACCATAAAAAATTTTTTAGAAAATAAGAATTTAAAAAAATTTTCATCGATATCAATTCCCCCAATTAAAAATATCTTTATTTTCCCTTTTGGGGGGGCTTTTAATTTAAAAATTTATTTTCTTACCCTTTTTTTTACTTTATTTATTCACAAACAAAACCCCCCCTTTTTTTTTTTTTCCCTTTTTTTTTTCCTTGAATAGAAAAAATTTTTAAAAAACCCATGGATTCGACCCTACTTTTTCCCCTATATCAAATTTAAAATTTTCTAGGAGAAAGGGTTTTTTTTTTGTTGGTTTGACACCCAAACACACTTTTGCCAAACCCTTTAAAGGTTCTTTAGGGGTCTAAAGACATGAGCCAAACCCCCCAACAAAAAAATTTTTCAAACCCGATTTCCAACCTTTTGGGATCCGAGATCATAGTCAGCGAGTAGACCCCCAGAAGCCAGACTGCTCAG
>JBBMOL010001999.1:0-29793 GCA_037954665.1 Laguncularia racemosa
CCTTTGAAGGTTGACCTTTAACTATGACCTTTAAAGGACTTTGATGGTTGACTTTTGTTTTTGCACCTCTTGGACTCTTTATGGTGATATAGGGTTCATACTATGAAATTTATCCTCCAACTGGAACATAAAAGGGTATTTCTAAAAGCCATCATGTAAAACCCCATATCATATAACCACGGCCTACCAAGCAATATATAGGATGCACACATGGGAAGAATGTCACATTTTATTCATCATGATATTTATCCCCTATACTGAAAGGTACCCTAGCTCTTTGGGTTACTGGAGACTCCCCTACTCACTTAGCCAATGAAATTTGTAGGGTTCTAGATGTGGGATAGTTACAAGTTGTAATTTTCAATACTAAAAATGATGAGGATCAACTAGCATCAAATTTGACCCGAGTGAGGGCTAATCGAATGAGTGAAGCTTTGTAAGGACTAGTCATGGACCTACAAATAAAGGAACCAAGTTACACTAAACAAAGAAGTAACCTTTATCAACTTGATTCACGTTTTCATAGAGGGATACAAGGATATAAAAGTCTTAGAATAAATTATTTTGAGAAAGGAAAATTGAACCGAAAAGGGAGAAGCCTCTCAGTTTTATTTGTTATGACTTGCTTTATTTGTTTGGTTTGTGTTTAGTATATTTAGTTGTAAGATTTTGGCCTTCTAGAAGATAAGTGGCCGGTTTTGCTATGTTTGGAAACTTAGGTTATTCTTTTGTCATGTGATAACAATATATATCATGGCAATAGGTGGAAACAAAAAAACACAATTTTCATATTTTTGAAAAACATATCTTTTCATGGAAAGCTCTCTCTTGTTCTTTGAGAAAGAACTCCACAGTTTTCTTCAACACAAACGTTTGGAAAAATCATTGATAGCTTAGGTTTCAATTAATAGGTGTGGTAGGGGTCTAGTTACAAATTACAACTTGTTCAAGACGGTTCGTGGGAATTCCGATTTCAATTACAATCGCTGGGTTCTAAGTTTGACATACCTAAGGTTTTGCGCATCCTTTGGTATTAGAGCTTGGGCTTCTTGAATCAAGAAACATCTATCCTTTGTTTAATTGTTTGTTCGTTCATTCCATAGTTCTTGTTCATACCCTAAAAAATTCGTATAAAAAAAATTGTGAATTCGGTCATAGAAAGTCTATTGGTGACCGATAACAACAATTTGTTATCTTAACAAATTGAAATCCAATATTTAATTTTTGTTTCTTTGTTCTTGGAAATTTGGGTATTAATAGAAAAGAAAAAAAAAAAAAAATTTGAATTCGGCCATAAAAACATTCAATTGCCGAGTTACAAGCAAAAAAAAACAAATCCTTACTTTGAAATCACATAATCAAGTGATAAAATTTACACTTTCCGATTCTTACCTTTAACATTTATTTGCCTTTTCCGTATTATAACCAAATTACATTGCATTCCATTACATGCTCGATGCAAAAATTCTACTTTCCTATTTGAGTTATGGAGTCTCTTGGCTAGTGTTTCCAATTTTGTAGTGAGTCTTTTCATATCAATTAATTAATGATTACATTCCTTGCTTGCCATGACTTGGAACCAATAGTTAGTCAATAGATTTGCTTTAGTGGTTTACGTTGAGGAAATTTTTTTCAATCCAAGTTCATATCAAAAAATTTGTAAGAGCAGGTTGTGAGAACATTGTTACTGTGAGCTAAACACGAGTGAATTGTGAGGACATTACTAACTGAGAAACATATGAGTGAATTGTGAGAAATATATTATATTTGTGTTACAATCTCTTTTCTTGACTGTAGAGATATGTTAGGACAAAGTCCAACTAGAAGTGAGAATGGAGGAGGGGAAAGTAGGGTGATGTTTGATTTCATTGATGAGGGTGATGAAGCGAATTTTTTAGGGGTGAACTTGAACAAATCCACGAGAGGATAGATAAGATGGAATGGAGTAAGGAACCGTCTAGCGTACTACTGTCAAGCGAGGTGTGAGTAAACCCTTGAGGGGAGGAGTTAGGATAGAAGAGGTGAGGAAAACAGATTTAGGATAGTATAATTATATAAGGGAGAGAGGGAACACCCAGTAGGTGGAAAATTAATCGGGGAAAGTATTAAAATGAAGATACTCTCATTTTAGAGGAAAAATGATCCAGAGTTATACTTTGAGTGGAGAGAAAGGTGGATCATGTATTTGAGTCCCAAACAATTATACTGAGGAGAAAAAGGTTAAATTGGATGTAGTTAAATTTCAGATTATGCTAGTGTTTGGTAGGACCGACTAGTATGTAATAGAAAATAGGTATAAGGAGAGACCTGTTAGTACTTGGAATAAGATGAAGACCATTATGCAGAAGTAGTTTATCCCTATCATTATCATAGGGGTTTTTGCTAAGAAAGTTTCAAGGGTTGACATAAGGGTCCAATAGTGTGGAGGACTATTATAAAGAAATGGAAATAGCCATGATTAGAGCCAAAGTGAAGGGGGACGATGAGGCTACAATGGCTAAGTTCATTAATGGGTTGAACGGGAGATTGCTGACGTGGTGGATTTGCATCATTATTTGGATATGGAAGAGTTATTGCTAGGGCGATTAAAGTAGAGAGACAATTAAAAGTATAAGAGCAATTTCCAAAGTCTGGGGAAAACGTCTAACTCTTCATGGAAGTTCAATTGGAAGTGAATCCTATAGATTCGAAGTCTAAAGAGGACGTGAAAGCTAAGAATCCAGTCACTACTTTTAAAGGTAAAATTGACACTAAACCATCTTCGAGAACTCATGATATTAAATGTTTCAAGTGAAAGGGGGTTTAGACATATTGCATCTCAGTGTCCAAATCAAAGGGCTATGATCATTCACAATAATGGAGATGTGGAGAGTATTAGTTTTAAGGAGGATGATACATCACCCTAAAAGGGAGTATGATATGTCAACTTGGAGGGGACCCGTGAGTGGGAGCTATATGTTGCAAGATGAGTCCTCGATGCTCAACTGTAGGTTATGGTGAAAAGGCTCAGCGTGAACACATCTTTATACCTGGTATCATGAAACAGAATAAGGTATGTAGCTTGATCATTGATAGTGGCAGCTGTACTAACATTGCTAGCACCTTTTTGGGGTTGATAAGATGCAGTTAAAGGTTGTGAAACATCCTAATCCATATTGGTCGCATTGGTTAAATGAGTGTGGGAAAGTGAAGGGACCAGGCGGGTTTTCTTATTACTTTTTCCATAGGGAGTTATCGTGATGAGGTGATGTGTGATGTAGTTCCCATACCAGGCTAGCAGCTATTACTAGGTGACCTAGTAGTTTTAATAGGAAGGTAATTTTACGATGGGTACAAAATCAATTTCTTTGTTCTAAACAAAAGGAAGGTGATTCTAACTTTACAGAAACCATGAGAAGCTTGCGGGGAAATCAAGTGAGGATAGCAAAAGAATTCAAAAGAAACACATAAGTGTGCAAGAGAAGGGTGAGAAAAAAAGAAAAGAATGAGAGACAAACACTAGTGAGCCATGAGGGAAAAGAGTCTGAAACATTAAGAGGAGAAAAAATTTGCTGAAAAAGTGAGGTAAAGAGTGCAATGTTGGTGAGGAAACAATTGGTTGTACTCATTTTATAGGATGTTTATTTTACTAATACTAACATTAACCCTTTGTTGCCAAATATGGTAGTGTCTCTTTTGCAGGAATATAAAGACTTGTTCCCTAGAGAAGTACCCAAGGCCTACCTCCACTATGAGGTATCAAGCATCAGATTAATTTCTTCCTGGGTGCATCTATTCCTAACCAACCGCTTATAGAACTAACCCTAAAGAGGCAAAGGAAATTCAGAGGCAGGTTGATGATTTGATGGAGAAAGGATTTGTAAGGGAAAGCCTCGGTCCATGTTTAGTTCCTGTCATCTTGGTTCCTAAGAAAGATAGGACATGGCGAATGGTGTCGACTACCAAGCAATCAACAAGATAACAGTTAAGTATAGACATCCTATTCCTAGATTAGATGATATGCTTGTGAATTGCATGGTGCTTGTTTATTTTCCAAAATTGATTTAAAGAAAGGTTATTACAAAATTCGTATGAAAGAGGGAGATGAATGGAAAATTTCTTTTAAAACTAAACATGGGGGTTTTATGAATGGATTTGGGAATTTCCTTTTGGGTTAACAAAACGCACCTAACCCTTTTAGGGTTAATGAATCATGTTTTGCATCATTTTATTGGGGAAAAATTTTTTGTTGTCTACTTTGATGACATTCTAAAATTTTTAGTAGGACATTAGATGATCATATTCAGCATCTGCAGTGTGTGTTTAATGTTTTGAGAGAAAACTAGTTATATGCCCAAATTTTAAGAAGTGCACTTTTTGTATGGAAAACCCATGGTTTTTCTTTACTTTGTTGTAAGTGCAGATGGGGTAGCTGTGGAAGAGGAGAAAAGGTGAAGGCGATCCAAGAGTGGCTAACACCAAAGAATACAAATGAGGTCAGGAGGCTTCCATGACTTAGCAAGTTTTTATAGGGATTTGTGAGGGATTTCAATTCCCTGGCTGCTCCTCTCAATGACCTTGTTAGAAGAACACTAACTTCAAGTGGACTGAAGTGCATGAGCAGGCATTCCAAACTCTAAAAGGTAAGTTAACTATTGCACCTTTATTAGTATTGGCTAATTTTGAGAAAGTATTTGAGATTGAATGCGATGCTTCCGAGAAAGGTATTGGTGGTGTATTGAGGCAAGATTCCAAGCCAATCACATACTTTAGTGAGAAACTCAATGGTGCTGCTTTAAAATTTCCTAGTGTATGATAAGGAATTGTATGCATTAGTAAGGACCCTACAACGCGGAACACTACTTATAGCCTAAGGAGTTCATCATTCATTCAGATCATGAGAGCTTAAAGTACTTGAAAACTCTGGGTAAGTTGAACAAGAGGCATGCCAAGTGGTTGGAGTTCATCGAAACCTTTTCATACGTTTATTAAATACAAGCAAGGGAAGGAAAACGTTGGTGGCCGATGCACTATCTCGAAGGTACTCTCTTTGACTTCTTTACATACTAAAATGCTTGGGTTTGAATGCATGAAAGAATTGTATGAGAATGATGCTGATTTTGGTCAAATTTGGGCCGCTTGTTCTAAATTGGATATGTGGACTTTTATAGGCAAAGATGGGTAAATTTTTTTAAGAAAGATAGGTTATATGTGCCAAAAAGTTCCATACGTGAACTACTGGTGAGGGAGACACATGGTGGCGGTTTTAATGGGACACTTTAGTGTTAGAAAAAACTTTGGACATTTTGCATGAACATTTTTATTGGCCTAAGAAGAAACTTTATGTACAAAATGTTTTGTGATAAGTGCATTGCATGTAGAAAGGCTAAGTCCAGAGTAATGCCCCATGGGGGAAAACCTTCCATTACCTGTGCCTAATCAACCTTGGATTGACATCTCTATGGGCTTTATATTGGGTACCACAATCTCAAAGTGGCAAAGATAGCATATTTGTTGTTGTTGATAGGTTTAGTAAGATGGTTCATTTCATTGCCTATTATAAAACTAATGATACACGACATATTGCTGACTTGTTCTTTAGAGAGATTTTACGGTTGCATGGGTTTTGCCTAAATCCATTGTAAGTGATAGGGAGTAAAATTTTTTAGCCATTTTTTGGCAAACCTTGTGGAATAGGCTAGGCACCAAGTTATTGTTTTCCACTGTTGCACATCCTCAAACTAATGGTCAGATAGAAGTAGTCAATTAGAAACTCTAACATTGTTACATGCCGTGATTCCCAAAAATTTAAAACAATGGGGGACATGTTTGCCTAATGTAGAATTTGCATATAATAGGACAGTACATTCCACTATATCATATTCTCCATTTGAGGTTGTGTATAGATTTTAATCCCTTGACCCATTAGATATTTTGGGCCCTTACCCACTAACGAGTTTGTTGATCTTGATGGAAAGAAAAAGTAGAATTTGTTAGCGAATTTGCATGCTCAGGTTCGGGCCAATATTGAGAAGGGAAAAAAGAGCACTAATGCTCGTCAGGCCAATAAGGATGTGTCAAAACCGTGTTTCATCCAGGAGACTGGGTTTGGGTGCATTTGAGAAAGGAAGATTTGCAAAATAGCGAAAGTCTAAATTGGCATCTTAGGGGAGTGGAGTGCATCAATGACAACGCTTATAAGATTTACTTGCCAAAACACTTGGTAATGTAAACAAAAACTTTTAATGTTTATGATCTCACTCTTTATGATGTAGGTGATTCGAGGACGAATCTTTTTGAGGAAGGAGGGAATGATGAGGATCAACTAGCATCAAAGAGGAATGAACCAAAGTCCCAAGATTTCCCTTACATGGGATTGGAGGCCGAATGACCTAAGCGAGAGCTAAGCGAATGAGTGAAGCTTTGTAAGGACTAGTCCCTGGACCTATAGCAAAGGAACCAAGTTGCACTAAAGGAAACCAACCTTTATCAACTTGATTCCCCATTTCATACAGGGATGCAAGGATATAGAAGTCTTAGAATTTAAAATTTTTTTGAGAAGGAAAATTGAACTGAAAAGGGAGAAGGGACTTTCGGTTTTTATTTGTTATGACTTGCTTTATTTGTTTGGTTTGTATTTATATATTAGTTTAAGATTTCGGCCTTCTAGAAAAATAAGTGGTTGGTTTTGCTATGTTTGGAACTTAGATTATTCTTTTGTCATGCGATAACAATATATATCATGCAATACGTGGAAACAAGAAAACACAATTATCATATTATTGAAAACATATCTTTTCATGGAAAAGCTCTCTCTTGTTCTTTGAGAAAGAACTCCACAGTTTTCTTCAACACAAACGTTTGGAAATCATTGATAGCTTAGGTTTCAATAACAGGTGTGGTAGGGGTCTAGTTACAAATTACAACTTGTTCAAGACAATTTATGGGGAAATTTTGATTTCAATTACGATCATGGGTCTAGGTTTGACATACCTTAAGGTTTGCGCATCAAACGAGATAGCTACAATATTAGTAAACTACCACCATCAATAAAAAGAGCAAATAAATTACCTTGTACCTTACAAGATATGTGGAACAAATTTTCCCTCTGCTTATCATCGTTAGTAGGAAAAAAAAGTCATAGCTCGATGCGTACATTTGTAATAAAAATTTCCCATCATTTGACATGGTTGATTATTAACTTCAATAAGCAACAGCACACTTTACACTACGTCACTTAAAATGTCTCAACAACATTACAACATACGTCCACTTAACGTAATAACACACCCCAGCAACACAACCATACCTCACACACAACTCCCTTCAAACCACAACACACACTCTACGGTATACTCACACACTTCACTTCACACCACAAAGTGCACTTCACTAAAGCTCACACACACCTACGATGCACTTCCAATCCGGCAGCAACAATTTAAAAAGGAACCCAAATATAGACACTTCTCCAAATGGCAAGCAATTGATTCCAACTAGTCAATGTGCAATTAAAGTGATCAATACACAATAATTCCACAAGTAATGATTGATTTTAATTTTAAAATTGTTTCCTAATTCTCCATGCAAGTTGAGTAACTCTAAAAAAATGACTCTTCCCAAATTTCCCAAATCTCAAAGAAACAAAAAACACAATAAACTATACTTGAAAATTATGGAATTCCCAAATTATGGAATTCAATGCAAGAACTTCCCTTTCAATTCACGGCACATACACACTTACACTTCACGTGCAGCACCTTCTTTACACAACACAATTCCACAACAATTTACAACACTCTCCACAAATGGTAAGACCAATTCAAATTCAAATAACAATCAATCAATGGGTACTCAATAACTTTCTTCCAAACTTAAAGAAGGTGTTTGAATTTCAAATATTTTCCTTATCCCCACATAATGCAAAATCTGAAAATTTACAAATGACAACTACTATTTCCGAAATCACTAACACACAATTCACTATTCTTGTTTTAAATTTCCAAATTTTCCAAATGATCACAAAGGATCACTCCTTTCACACGGTAAACTCATGGAAAACAATACTATCTCAAGTAATCCACTTCCACTTCAATTAACAACAACAAGAATGAAATAAAATCCACAAGCACTACTACAATTCACCTCAACAATTTCAGATCAAGAATCAACTTCAAGAACCCTAATTGTCGAATGATGATCATGCAAATCCCTTCCTCAAAACCTATGCTCTGATACCAAAATATGATGTGCCTTGATTCCAAATCACAAGCACACAATTGCAATTGAAGAATCAACTAAACAAATTTCCACAAATGGTGTGATTCCAATTTCCACTTGAACCCTAATTGGATGTAACAATTCACTCTAATACTAAATTATGATGTGCTTAAGAATCTAAATCAACAAGCACAAGATACAAATGATTAATCAATTAGACCAAAAGTGGCGTAAATCAAAGGATGAACAATCTCAATGGCGTGAACCCAAATTAGATGTATTACAAAGGAATTCCAATATCAATCAATTACATATAAAAATGCAATTCCAATCTCTAAAATTGGTTTGTAATCCTAGCGACATGAACCCTAATTTGGCGTGAAACAAAAAGTAGGAAAATCAACCAATTATCACTAGATATTATACACTAGCAATAAAATGATGCAACTTAGAAGATCTTGATATTACTCACAAGAAATTCTAAGCCAAACTCGCCATAAATTTCTTAGAAAATTGATAAGAGTAGATGCTAGCAAGAGGACTCTCTCACATAGCAAAAAAGTGTATATTTTTCAAATTGACAAAAGCTCTCTAAAAACCCTAGTTAGCAAGTATTTATACTTGCTACAATTAGAGTAAAAATGTTCAAAAAAAATTACAAATATGTCACTAAGTGGCCGGTTCTAAAATCAAATTACAATTTTCCAAAATAAACAAAAATGACCGGTTCAAAATGACAATTACAAGTGCAAAAGATGGTCTTCAAGTGACTAGTTCTTCAATTCAAGTGAACAATTGTTGGACTAGTTCTTCTTTGGTTTTATGTCGGTCCATGAATAACCCACAAGCTAAGCTTTAGAGAGTTTATCCATCACCCTGTTAAAACCGATAAGTTTACTTGCTGGAATGCACAACAAATAAGTAATAGAAAAGAAGTTAGTCTACAAATATTTTTAGGGTCGATTTGTTCAAAGAGGACCCTAATTACTAAATTTTGTAACCCTTTGGCTTTTGCTCTAGTGATTGGTCTTGTAGGATTTTGATTCCTATTACCATCACTTGTTGGGGCTAATTTAAGTGCTGTTAGGCTTGCAAAATTACAACCAACAACTTTGAAAATTAAACCCAATATCATCCAGAGGTTCCAACAATTCTTTCAATTTGATGGGTTGTAGGATGAAGATCTAAACACCACATTGCTAACTTCTTGGAAATTGCGACACCTTCTAAATTTAATGGGTCCATAGATGATGCTATCAAGTTACAACTTTTCTCTTTTTCATTACGTAGTAAATCTAAAAATGGTTGAATTCTCTGCCTAGGGGTCAATAACTACATGGGAACAGATGGCAAAAAGTTTCTTGCTAAGTATTTTCCACTAGTAAAGACTTCGAAGCTACTAAACGATATCTCCTCCTATGCTCAAATAGAGTCTGAGAATTTATATGATACATGGGAGATATAAAGATCTACTGAGTAGGTGCCCACATCACGGTCTTCCATTATGGATGAAAATTTAGACTTTCTATAAGGGATTGAATCAAACCACTAGGTAGATGGTAAATGCAACATTTTGGAGGGACATTAAATAACAAAACTCCTGAAGTGGACCAAAATTTGATAGAAAACATGGCCACAAATTGCTACCAGTAGAATGAGTCAAGACCCAAAACAACCAAAAGTAGCGAGAGTATATGATGTCAACGCTATTACTACTTTAGCAGCATAGGTTGAGGCATTAAGAAATATAGTGGACGGAATCTCCATAACACAACAAACCAGGGTTAGCTAGAGTTTATTTTTTATTATAATGAAAATGTTAATTTTGTAAGACTTCCACATAGGCAAACCAAACAACCCCTACAACACTACTTATAATCTGGGTTGGAGAAATCATCCCAATTTCTCATGGGAAACTCAACTAAGAAATGGCCCACCTGGATTCTAACAAGCACATCACTCACCGAATAGAAGTCGAATTTAAAAGATTTAATGAAAAAGTTTATTCAAACAACTGAAACATGCTTCCAAGCTATAGAAGCGTTGTTAAGGAATCAAGGCGCTTCAATTCGGAATTTGGAAACTCAAGTAGGACAGATTGCGAAAATGATTTCAGAAAGACCTCAAGGGAACTCTGCTTGGAAATATAGAGCCCAACCTTAGGGAACATGTCAAAGCAATCTTTCTAGTTGATGAAGAAGTAGTGCAAATTGAGAGGGAAGTTAAATCACCAAAGGAGAAGGAGCAACCCCTAAAGATCAAAGAGTATGTTCAAAAAATTCCTTACCCAGCTCGACTTAAGAAGGAACATTAAAAGGAGAATACAGTAAGTTTTTGGAATTATTCAAACAACTTCATATAAACTTACCATTTATTGAGGCTTTATCGCAGATGACCAAGTATGTAAAATTCTTGAAGGACTGCTTTCCACAAGAAGAAACTAGAAGAAGTCTTAACAATCACCTTCAATGAGGAATGCTCTACCATCTTACATAATAAGTTGCCAAAGAAATTAAAAGACCTAAAGAGTTTTACCTTACCATGTTACAGTAGCACTTTATCAATAAATAATGCTTTAGTTGATTTAGGTGGTATAAATCTAATGCTACATCATATATTTAAGAAGTTAGGATTAGGAAACACCTAAGCCAATACAAATAAGCATTCAATTTAGCGAATAGGTCTATTAAATATCCCATCGGTGTCATTGAAGATGTTTTTAGTTAAGGTAGGAACATTTATCTTCCCAGTGGATTTTGTAATCTTCGATAATGATGAAGATATAAATGCTTTGCTTATTTTAGGATGCCCTTTTCTAGCTACTACAAACACAATAATAAATGCAGGTAATTGCACTTTAACTTTGAAAATAGTAGAAGAAAAAACAAGCTTTCAAAATGCCTAACATAATTTCATATCCTCCAAATAATAACAATTCCTACTATTTAGTGAATACATCTAACTAGTTTAGTTATACTTATGTGTAGGATGGTATTCACAAGGACCAAATACAACAATACCACACTTGTGGCAATTTAAAGGGTCCAAGCAATTCCCAGAAACTTGACTATTGGAAATATAAGTGCTGCCCTCCTAACTAAACAAATGAGGTAACAATGTCGAGCCAACGACATTAACAACAACGCTTTTAGGAGGCAACCTAAGTATAACTTAGTTTTATAATTTAGTTTAATTTGATTTAAATTTTTTTAGTTACACTTAGTTATTCAAAAAAAAAGAAATTAAATTTCCCTTGATCTTTGTACTGTAAGGCATGATTTCAAGACATAAGAACATAGAAGAAGAAAACCAACGGAGCTTACACACCCCATTCATCAACCGTGTTAGGAATTCTCTCTTGTAAAAAGTAGGAATTGTGCTTCAGTCTATCAAGCATTATCAAGGAAGTCTTTTATTATTTGTTTCCCCATTTATTATTTTGCTATTATGTTTTATACATTGAGGACAATGTACCATTTAAGTGTGGGGGGAATAACATAATATAATAATCTGCTTATAATTGCATTCATAATTCAATAATTTATTGAAAAATTTTTTCCTTGATATATTTTTACTTTTTCATTAGTGAATTTAGAATACTATATTAAAGTTAAATTGTGAAATCTTAGTAAATCAAAAGTAATATGTTATTTACACTTAAAATTTAGAAACTCTAGATTGGAAGGATATTACTAATTAAGAACTAGGAATTTGAGTTTTTAAACTTATTTTTGAAATATACATATCACTTAGAAATCTTTATGAGTACTATAATCTCGAATAATTGAATTGAAAAAAAAAAATAGAAATATTAAAAAAAGTTTAGCAGTAGGCCTCCCCTGATTCGAGTAATTAAGCTTGTTAGGGTACCTTTTCAAGGATAACACCTGTTGACTTGAGTGATGAACTCGAGATCTTTGGGCGTAAAGCTCGTTACATGAGTCGAGAAAAGTTTGAGAAAACTAAACTACTAATAGAAATAAGTAATGGAGTTAATGGAGGTTCCAAGGGTATCTTAAAACCTAGTAGCCGAAGATCATCTAGTTAGGACTTACTAACCAATGAAATTACTCCATAATAATAATTAAAAAAAAAAACTTCTGTTGGACATCATAGTACTTAAAGGGATGAAAAAGGGGAAGTATATACCCTAATTAAGTTGACAAAATTTTGAAAATTTTATTCTTGATTAAGTAATGTCTAGTACAATTTTGAGTTTGTAAATTTTTTTTAAATGGCATGATAAATTTTGATATTTCATAGATTAACTCTTCAACTCTAATATTAGTATTTATAGTACACTAAACATGGTTAAGTGAAAAAAAAAAGATGTTAAGGAAAAATAACTTTATTATGAATGTATTCTATTTAGGTACTAATTAAGAAATTTGTCCTTGATCTCTAAAGTTTATTTTGCTTGAGGACAAGTAAAGACTTAAGTGTGGAGGAATTTGATAAGGGTTATAAAGTATTAATTATTTTTATAAATTAAGAATAACCTTTTATTTAATTTTCTTATGTTTTGTAATTTAAATAATGTACTTAATTAATCTTTATTTTAATTTTAAAGTCTTTAAATTAGTAATTTATGGTTAATAGAAAAATTTTAACGAAAGTTGAAGAGAAAAATTAATTTTTACAAGATGGAAGTCCAACACGAGACTAAAGCAGCCATGTAAGAAGCAGCTATGCTGATCACTGTGTTAGAGGCCAAAAACAAGAAGAGAAATGAACACAGTAGCCGACACGACCGTGATGGTGGGCGTGTTGACGCTAAAGTCTGGACAGAAATATACACAGTAAGAAAACACGACTGTGTAGTGCTGAATTCCAGAACGTGCTGAAGTCCACCAGAAAACAAAGTAGAAATGTCCATGCCAGAAGATTAGATCAAGGAAAAAAAAATCAACATGACAAACACACCGGAAAACACGATAAGAAAGATACACTAGAAAAATCAATAGCCGGAAAAACGCTAGAAAATCAGCCAAAAAAGTTGCAGAAAACGCACCAAAGTAGCAAGGCCGGCAAACGCGAGAAAGATTTGATTCATCTAACGCCAAGCTCCAAATCTGATATATATATATATGTATATATATATAACGGCAAAAAAGAAAAAGAAAGATGATAATCCATTGCAGCGTCCTTATCCTCCAAGATATTTAGCTGTATTTAACTATATATTATAATATATATATATAACCGACGAAGAAAGAGTGAAGGCATTAGAATAGGGTAGAAAAAATTAGGAATAGAACCATAGGAAAAATTATATTAGGAAAATAGAATTAGAAGATTAAGATTAGAATTAGATTAGGAGATTACAGTAGATTTTTATATTTTTTATTTTTAATGTTTTTATTTATACTTTCTTTTATTATTATTGTTTTTTCAGATTTAATATGTTTATCACCTAATTTCTTTTCTATTCGAGTATGATGAATCCTGGAATGACAATTTTTATGATCATTATTCAATGATTTATTTATCATTCTTGTGATTCAATTATGTGTTTTTATTTTTTTCAATTTAATATTGCTGACATATTAGTTGAAATTTAATTTCTTATATAAAAATTAAGATATTTTATATAAGAATAGATTTAGCATAAATTGAAAGGAGTTAAATGAAATCCTAGAGATAGGATGACGTAATTCTTCCAGATTAGGGTGAAACCTAATAGTAGAATTCATAGATTGAATGTAATGCAATTTAAGGGTTTTAATTAGGAAGAGATTCCTAATTAATCAATCTAGAATTAGGAATTAGTATGACTTGCGAGAGCTATTAGTTCAATTTAGGAATTCTCATGGTTTAAGAATAAAATAAGATTTGAATAATAATTAATTAATTACATTATTAATTCTAAGGGGATTCAATACCTAAATATATTAGTTTATTGATTATTGCTTTCTTCAATTTATTCGTTATTTATTTTATTTACTCATTTATTTAATTTTCCAATTAGATAATTAGAGAAAGGGTAATTACTAG
This sequence comes from Laguncularia racemosa, assembly GCA_037954665.1. NCBI lineage: Eukaryota > Viridiplantae > Streptophyta > Magnoliopsida > Myrtales > Combretaceae > Laguncularia > Laguncularia racemosa. The sequence goes on from JBBMOL010001999.1 coordinate 14,194, forward strand.
TACTCATAATCCTTGTGGGAACGACACTTGATATCTTTATCTACTATGCTATATAATTGATAGGTACATTTACCTATAAATCTAAAGTTACATAGTAGAAAGATCGATATTGGTGGTACACAATCAAGTATATGCCTGTGTACTTACCCATCTTGAGACATGCTGTAAACCCCAAAAATTTTCAATTCAAGAATTAATATGAAGGAAAATATCAAGAAATACATTGAAAAACGTATAAGAAAAATCGACTATGAAATTGGATTTACCTTGTGGTACATGAACCAACTAGCGTATCCAAACCCAAAGAATTCGAAACTTACCAAACCCTGATGATAAAACATTGCCTTAGAAAACTAAACTTGAATTTGGATGTTCAAAAAGCCCAAATTTAATTCTCAAAATTTTAAGAACAACCATTGGCATTAGGATTTTCTTTCGGAGTTGAGAGAAAACCAACGTCAAGCTTGGAAAAAACCTATGATTTGATCTGAACGAAAATGAAACTTAAATGATGATGAACTACCCTGTAATTAGTTTAAAGAAACCTAAAATTTAATCAAATCTAACTCTACTAAATAATCAAATTGGGCTAAACGAAAATCGAAAAAACATGAACCTGAATAATCCCTACAAGTAACATGGAAGGAAAGGAAAATAAGCACCAATGGAACCATCAAATGACTTGATCTTAAGCCCATAATTAATCTAGAAACTCCCCTATATAAGCCTTATTTAAAGCCCATTTAACCACAAGAAAAACAACAAAATTAACTAGCCCACATTAGCCCCTAACTTGCGTTTGCTCCACGTAAGATGCCAAATGGAGGAACTAGAAGAACTAACTAAGAAACTAACTAGATTACCTTGGCTAAGTACAAGGACAATAAGGATTTGACTTAAGGAAAAAGGAGGAGTAACATCTAGTGAAGATCCTCTCAATTTTGTAGACATGTAACCCTAAGATTAGACCTATTACACAATGACAAAGTTTTTACCTAAGTGACCAAGCTAAGGACCAATGGATAAGTCCCTCAAGCATGCTACCCAAACTTCTAATTTCTCCATCCCCATTTCTACACACAAAACCTCTCTTCTTTCTGGGAAAAATACCACTTAAAAGTTCTAAAAAATTTGCCAAGAAACTCTCAAGAAAAACCTTTTAAAATCGAATCAAACACATACCTCTAAACTGTAAGCCACTAGCCCCTTTTCTAAGCTTCCACTTTTGATTTTATCACCACCCATTCTCTACATGAAACCCCTTTCCTTCTAAAGAATTAATACAAGAAAAAAACTCTATAAAAAGCTCCAAACACACACCTAAAAATTGGATCCAAAAGAAGACTCCAAATCACATCTGCTTCCTTGTTGCACACCTCCAAACAACCTTTAATCAAGCCAAACTTCTAGTATTATCTTACACCAACCAAGAGGCCATTTGGGGAGCTAAGGGTCTAAGGAAGATCAAGACATAAAGCCACCCAAGAGGAAGTAGAAGGAGAAGTTCTAGGCACTCTCATAGCACTAATGGTAAGACCTTCACACCTTCTTGTTGATATCATTTTGTTTTCTTATAATATTTTGATTCCAAATATTAGAATAGAGTTATGTTGCTTTAATTTTGTAACTTTACATGTATACTTGGACTATATTTAGCTTAGGAACTAAGTTGGAAATGCAAATCAACAATAGGATGTAAAACCGTAAGGATTCCTCTTGAAACATAATATGTATGAGTAGAGTTTTAGAAAAATAAATGAGGCCAAGATTTGGAGATCCTTTGTTCTTCTAGATGCTTAAGTCAAGAGCTAATCAAGTATATTTTTTATGTATTTTATGCCTCTTAAATTGTGGAAATGCATGGATGACGAAAGGGACCCTTTAGGAAAAGAAAAATTGGAAAGATGTGCAAGACAAGTCCCAGGACTTCAAGCCATGGCCAACTTAATTAAATCTAGAAATTTCTAAATTTGCAAAACCTAAGAAAGTTAAAATATCATTAGGAAAATTATGGGAGTAAAAGTCTTAAAGAAAAACACAAAACTAACACAATTAGGAAGGAAAAGCTTTAAATCCAACACCTTGGAATGCCCCCACAAATTCCTTAGGCTAAATTTTGAAAATTTTAAAAGAAATGAAAAGATAACATGCCATTTGGAAGTCTCAATATATTCTAAGTGGTTAGAATTAATTTCTATTAGGTGATTAGATCAAATTTGGCAAGAAGGAACCTTAAACCAAACATAAACTGAGCGCACTCGATTTGTTAGGGAACTAGTGCAATCTTCTGAAGTTCAAACAATCAAAATGGCTTCAAAAATAGAAATAAAATTCAAAACCCTTTAAAATGACTATAATATATGCAAAAAACGAACTTAAAATGAAAACGCTATAAAGAAAATATTAAAACCTTCAAAACCGCCAAAACTAGAAAAATTAGTATAGTTGGTTTTAACCTAAACTTATAGAATTATTTTGTCCTATCAAGTGACATGTGATGGGAATCAAATCGCGACTATTACAACTTTGTTCGATGTGGGAATCAAATCACAAGAGCTGGAGGTGGAAACCTTTAGGCCAACCACAAAGGCTAGCGATTTTCCTTTAGATCGGCCATTCAAGGCCGGCGGCATGGAGATTGGCCGACCATCAAGGCCGGTGGCTTTGGCACCTAAGCCAACCATCTAGGCCAGTGGTGTACTATTCATGGCCGGTGGCTTATGTAGGTGAACCGATTGATTTTGTGGCTTTTCGCATTTTGTTTCCTTTTGGTATATATAGGTTGTAATGTAAGGATTTGGGGGGACTTTTGAACCTTTGAGAAATTACATATTGAAGTTTGATCTTCATGTTACACTTATTAATCCGTTGGATTGTAGCGAGTGACAGTATGTTGTGCATCATATCGACAAATCCGTACTAGGACTACTCTCTTTTTGGTGTCTTATATTCGGTAAGAGTTAGGGTTTTATTTTGTGTTCTTGTTTTTTATTTGATTGTTGGATCCGATTATCATTGATTATCGCCTAGAATCTAGAATTATCTGATTATATACTCATTTGAGTGCACATCATCTTTTGGAATCAAAGCTTAGATTGAGAAAAGGGATTGTGACTATTAGAATTCTTTGACAAATTAGGGTTGTTGACATTGTGAAATTGTGTTGTAGTAGATTGTTATCGAATTGAGGTTGTATGTGGATTGTCAAATTTAGGTGTGTTGTTGCTGTGTGATTTAATTTAGGTTCTTGGAATTACATATCTAATTGAAAATTAAGGTTTTCTTCGTTATTGTTGTTGTAGTTGTGCGATTCTGTTGTCGTGGGTTTTGGATTTTATTATAGGATTGATTAATAGAATTAGGGTAGTGCTATTGTTGTTGTTTGTGTATCCTGGTTGTGTTGTTTGTTGTGCTGGGTTTTAATCTTAGGATCGAATGGAGGTTATAATTGAGACTGTGCCGATGGGGATTATTATAGTGTGTGATTGTGACTTGTGAATTCTATGCTAAGATTGTAATTTCTGTTGAGTATGTTAAGTGATAGTGTCAATGGAGGAATTGGGAATGAAGCCAACAGTCAGTTAGAGGAGGAGTTTAAGGTTGTTGTGTTGCAAGTGGAAGAAGAACTTTGGAAGTAACATTGTTGGATCTAACCATTATGGTTGCTAACCTAGCCACTAGGGTTGATCAGATAACATTACCCCAACAAAACCAATGGCAATCCACAGGCACACCCACCTAAGGTAGCCCTTGCTATAGGTAGAGAAGGAGTTATAGGAGGAAACAGGGATAGATAGGTTAGAAGAGAGTATCATGTTATAGGAAGAAAGGGATGACAACTTTAAGGATAAGGTTTATCCTAATCATGAGTTTAGGCCACCTAGGGTTTGGAATATGTAAAATTGCAAATACCTTCATTTGTTGGAAGGGGGTTTGCAGAAGATTACCTTGACTGGGAGGATAAGGTAGAAGGACTCTTCGAGTGCTATGAGATCAATGACCATATATAAGTTCATCTAGCAGCAGTTGAGTTTACAGGTTATGCCGCCTTATGGTGGAAAAACCTTATGGCTAATAGGAGGAAAGATGGTGATGTTAATATTCGTACTTGGCAGGAGATGAAAACAGTTTTGAGAAAAAGGTTTGTTCCAAAGCATTATAAGCATGAACTATTCATCCGTCTCCAAACTTTGATATAGGGTTGTAAAACTGTGGACGAATATGTCTAAGAATTTGAGTCACTCACGATTCGTTGTGGAACAATTGAATGTCTCAAGCAAACTATGGCATGATTTTTGTCAAGGTTGAAATATGAGATTGCTTGCATAGTGAAGCTGTAGGGTATGACACTCTTGATGAGGCCATCCAATTAGCTTTAAAAGTTGAGAGATAGAGGCACTCTAATCTATACAGAGCATCGAGTAACAAGTATAGATCCACTACTCAGCTATATGGGTTTAGATAATCAACAAGTTGAAAAAGGGAAAATCAATAAGGTTGTGGAATCAAATGCAACTGTTACTAATAGGGAGAGGGAAAGTTTAGAAAAGGCAAAGTGATTACTAGGGCTGATATCAGATAAATAGTGCTAAGGTCATCAAGTAGGAAGATTTTTCAAACTTAATGCTTCAAAATGCATGGGCTTTGGACACATAGCTGCTTAGTGTCCCAACAAAAAGGGTGATGACTGCTATGGAGGTGAAAGTAAGGATGGCAAGGAAGAGGTACTTGAGCATACAGATTTATTCAACAGTGCTAAAGGAATATTATGAGGATCCAAATGCTGAGGTACATGAGAACAAGGGCAATTATCAATATCTGGTTATTAACGTGTTGTGGCAGGGTAATGACTACATCTCTAGATATTGAGGACATGTAGAGGGAAAACCTATTTCATATTCCCTATAGGGTCCAAGGTAATCTTTGTACTCTTCTTATTGATGGTGGTAGTTGCACCAATGTTATAGCAGCTGTAGTAGTGAACATATTGCAAATAGTCACTAAACCTCATCATAGTCCATATGAATTACAATGGTTGAGTGAGCAAGACAGTTTGCATGTTACTTAGAGGCTAAGGTTCCAATCAGCATAGGGAAAAAGTACTAGGATGAAGTTTATTGCAATGTTCTCCCTATGTGTGCATCACATATATTACTGAGTAGGCCTTAGTTATTTGATAGGAAAGTGCTTCATGATGGGTTTAGAAACACCTATGTGTTTTTAAAAGGATAGTAAAATGGGTTGTTTAAGTTCTATGTCACCAATTGAGGTGCACAAAGCCCAAGAGCAGATCAATAAAGCCATTGACAAGAAGTCCTTATTAGTGAAGAGGAAGGGATTGGGGGATAAGCTAAATAGAGTGAATTAGCTAAGGTAATTCAGAAGTCTTCATGGCAGCCATGATTCAGGACAACAAATAATTGCAGACCAAAATTTTCAATCTAGGGATTCTTAGAAATGCGCAGCTAAGACAGAGGAACCATCAAATTTGAGGACAAATCTTCCACAGTCCGAGGCGATGATGGAATCAAATCACGACATATACAACTTTGTTCAATGCGAGAATCAAATCACAAGAGTCGGAGGTGGACACCTTTAGGTCCGCCATAAAGGCCGGTTGCTTTCCTTTAGACTGGCCATTCAGGTCAGCGGCGTGGAGATAGGTCGGCTACTTTGGCACCTAAGCTGACCATTTAGGCTGGTAGTGTACTATTCAATGGCCGGGGCTTATGTAAGCAGTGTACAATTCAGGTCGGTGGCCTTCATTCCAAAGTTGGCAGCTTATGTAGGTGAACTGGTTGATTTTTTGTGGCTTTTCCACATTTTGTTTCCTTTACTATAAATAGGTTGTAATGTAAGGATTTAGGACTCTTAAATCTTTGAGAAATTACATATTGAAGTTTGATCTTCATTTTACTCTTATCAATCCACTGGATTGTTGTGCGTCATATCGACAAATCCATACTTTTGATACATCATATTTGGTAAAGGTTTAGGGTTTTATTTTGTGTTCTTGTTCGTTATTTGATTGTTAGATCCGATTATCATTGATTTTCGCCTAGAATCTGGATTTATCTGATTATATAGTCGTTTGAGGCACGTCAACATGTCATCGAGGATGACCTGTCACCTGATTATTAACGATTGGAGACCTTATGTGATGGGAATCTACCCTCGATACTGATAGTCAGGGAACCTGATTTGGATGATGATCCAAATCACTCACATGTATCCATTTTCTTTATCTAATAATGTTTAAGTTGTAATATATAGTGTATAGTGTATCAATCATTTAAGGGATTGCCACATGACCTACACTATTGATCAAATTGGGAACATCATCGGACTCACATCTAATGGTCTTCAATGATCACAATTGAACTTAAAGAACCGCTCTTTAAAGACCATCTTTGTATTTGTTATTTTATCTTTGAACCAGTTACTTTGTAAATCATTTTAGGACATTTTTATTTGGTTGTATTTGTTGAATTAGGATCGGCTACATTAGTGGCATAGATGTAATTTTTTGGACATTTCAACCATAATTAGAGCAAGTATAAATCTTGCTAACTAGGGTTTTTAGGGAGACTTTTTAATAATTTGAAAAACACACTCTTGTGGCCGTGAAGAGTCCCCTTGCATTGCCATTGATCTCTTATCATTTCATCATTGAATTGTGGCAAGAACCAACTTAGTGATTGTGAGTAATACCAATCATTTCTTGTTATTTTACAAATTGTACTTAGTGAGTCATATCTAGGTGCTTTTTGTTGTTTCCTTTGGTTCACATGAATTTAAGGTTCTATTTTTAGATTTGAATTGGAATCGTAGTTCATTTCCTTTATTAACCATTGATATTCCTGCAATTAATTGTTTCATATATCCATTTGGTTTCCATTTTCGTAAGTTAGGGTTAATTTGTGAAGGGGTTGATTAGCTAATTGTAGTTGGTTGTTATTGTTGTCCACGCCTCTTGTGGAGTTGGTTTTATTGGATTATGTTATGTACTTGAATCATTTAAGAATATCTTCATTTGGTGCCATATCATACTTGGTTTAACAATTCAGATTTATAAGGGATTAGGGGCTTACTCCTCTTGTGGAGTGGTTGTTGATTGGAATTTCTTCAATTTGTTGTTTGTATGTGCTTTGGTCATTTTAAACACATCATTATAGCTAGGTGAGTAAAAATCCAATGATTTGTGTACCTTACTTATGTTTATAGTTAGTGCACCTGCATGTTTATAAATATTTGGTTATATAAATTGGAATTTTATGTGGGGGTAACTTGGGGTATTGTATGTGCTTGAAATGCTACATTTGATTGCCAATTTATCTTAATTATATTCGGCTAATTAATTTTTGCTTTCTACTGCATTTAAATTATAGAAATTGCAAGTTTTTGTATTTATTTGCACTCGCCACAATCTCAACTCTTGGGATTGAAATTGATAAGAGAAATGAACTAAGGAAGAACCCTAATTCTCACACGTAAAGTGTATGTCTAAATCTGAAAATGGCCTTCTAAAAACCCTACTTAAGCAAGTATTTTATACTTGCTCCCTTAAGGGTTAGAAAGTACACAAAATTATAACTATGCCATTTTTAGGATGGCCGGTCCTAAAAGAGAATTACAAACAAAATGAAAGTGTCCCAAAAGAGATTACAACTTTAAAATAGTCCAAGTAAATAACAAATATATAAAAAATAGTCTTCAAGATGCTAGCTCTTCTATAGGATTCGTCAGCCTAGCTTATCGTCGGTTTAGGTCGATTCATGGATAACCCACAAGCTGAGTCTAAGTGAGTTTGCCCATCGTCCTATGAAGCTAAATAAGTGTGCCTGTTGGAAAACACAACATAAGAATAATAGAAAAGAGGTTAATTTATAAATAATTATGGAGTCGATTTGCTTAAAATGGGCCTTCATCACCAAGATTTGAAATCCTTTGGCTCATGCCCTAATGATAGGTCTTGATGGATTTTAATTCCTATCAAGAATGGTAAAGGGGTTATTTTAAATCCTATGTCACCAACTAAGGTACATGAAGCCCGAGAGCAGATAAATAAAACCACCAATAAGAAGTCCTTGATACTAAAGAGGAAGGGATTAGGGACAACTAGAATAGAGTGAATTCAAATTCAGGTGATTCAGAAGCCTTTAGGATAACCATGACTTCAGGACAACAGACACTTGGAAACTAAGATTTTTAGTCTAGGGGATTCTTAGAAGTGCGCAACAAAAATAGAGGAACTATTAGATTTGAGGAAAAAGCTTTTACAGTTCCAAGGAGAAGATGCGAATCAAATCATGGTTCTTATAAAGTTATTCAACGCGGGATGCAAAGCGCAAGAACTAGAGGTAGACACCCTTAGGCCAGCCATAAAGGTCGACGACATTACCTTTTAGACCGGCCTTAAGGTCGGGTGGTGTGAGAAATAGGTCGACCATCCAGGCTGGTGGTGTAGCCACTTAAGCTGACCCTCAAGGTGATAGCTTTTCTTCTTAAGCCAGCATTTAAGGCGGCGACCTATCTAACTTAAGTTAGCCACATAAGATGGCGGCCTAAATGGTAAAGCTGGCGGCGTTGATGACTAAAGTTAGTAGCTTTGGAACTTAAGCCGGCCATCTAAGCCAGACAGCTTACCATGTAAGGCTGGCGGCCTTTATTCCAAAGCCGGTGGCTTATGTAAGTGAGTCAAATGAAAATTTGTGACTTTTCGCATTTTTTTTCCTTTCTATATATTTGTTGTTTTGTAAGAATTGGAGGACTTTTGACATTGGAGAAAATATAATGTGAAGTTTATTCTTCATTTTTACTCTTATTAATCCATGGAAATGTGGTGAGTAACGGTATTGGATTGTTGTGCATCATATCAATAAATCCGCACTAAGACTACTCTCTTGCTGGTGCGTCATATCTGGTAAGAGCTTAGGGATATTATTGTGTTCTTGTTCGTTATCGTTCATTAGTTGGTTGTTAGATTCGATTATCATTGATTGTTCCAAAAATTTGGCCCACTGACCCGATCATATTTTTAAGGAAATCATGTGAGGGGAAAAAAATTCAGCACTGTAAACCCTTTTCAGAACCCAATCTAGAGATTGCCCAAATTGCTCTCTTTTATCTTATGTTTTTTTTTAAATAAACTTTGAGAATAATTTACGGTAAAATTATATATCTCCAGGGGATGCCAAAATGTCCTACAACTTATTGGACACAAGACATTTTTCTGGTAAAAATAAAAGGGCCCCGCTGCGATTGTTTCTTTTCTGAGGGCATTGGATCATAAAGTTTTATTTTATTTTGTATTTTTAAAATGTTTATTGAACTTTTTTGGGTTGTATTTTTTTTGGGGGCCCTTTTTATTTCCATGAACTTTCATTAGGGTTACCCACCTTAAAAGGGGAAACTTGTAATTTTGAGCACTTTTTAACCCTAGAAGTAGCAAGTAAAAATACTTGCTTAAGAGAGGGTTTGGGAAAGCTTTTTTTTTCGAAATACACTCTCTTTTCACTGTGAATTGGTTCTACCATGGTTCCAACTTTATCAATTTAAATTTCCCAGACTTGAAATTGGGGGCGAGTGCAACAATTGGATTTTGTGAGTCATATAAATTTCCCTACTTGTTGGTTTTCTTTTCCTCTCTAGTGTGTTGTATTGGGGGTTTGATTGGATAGTTTTGGGTCAAATTTACATTTTATTGTACACGTTTTCATTTGATTTTTTAAAAAGAATTATCAATTTGTTAAATTTCATCTTTAAGGTTTCTTTTGCTAGCATGAATTTCCCCATTTAGAAAGGGTTTTCCCTTTAGGTTTTCTTTGCAAATTGAGGTTTGGGGTTTTCGTGGATTATTTTAATTAGAAGGTTATTAGAAGCCATTTCCTTTTTGGGGTTTTAGATTATATCTTAGTAGGTTGTTTTATCATTTCAACTTTGGGGTTCATAGAAAGTCCCTTTTTTGGGGATCCGATTTTGCCTAGATTGAGATATCTTTTCATAAGTCTTTTAAATGTGTTTTAAAGTGGATTAGGCACTCATTTTTTTTGGTATCAGGCTCTTTTTTGAGGGGGAATTGGTTGTTTTAAATTTTCGTGGAATGATCAACAATTAGGGTTGATCAGTAAAAAAAAAAAAAACGCATTGTTAGTTTTGTAGTTTGAGATTGTAAAAAATTGTTTGGTTTGGGATTTTTTTTGATGATTATTGGATTTGTTTTGGGAAGGTTTTAATCACTTTGTGGTCTAATTCACGTAAAAGACGAAATACAAAGGGGAAATTACCTTAGCAAATTGTTTGAATTGTGAAATTTACCAATTGTTGCCGTATAGCTTGTGGCGTGGGATTGTGAAGATTGTTTTTGAATTCCTTGGTAATTCTGAATTTGTGAAGTTAATTTGCAGATTACTTTAAGTGTGGTTGAAAGGAATTATTTGAATTAAAATCATATGCAAAAAATTGGGGATTTAATGATTGCTATTTAAATTTAAAATTCATTTGTTACCAATTGGGGAAGGCTTGAATAATTTAAGTTATTTGAAATTAAAATTTGTAAGTTGCTCCCTTTAAGTGGGTTTCGGAATTCATTATGGAAATACTTATTAATCCTTGTCTTCATTTTCCCGGGGGGGAGTTGAAGTTTATTGTATTCATTGTTCACTTGGTTGTCCCGTGGAAGTTTTACAAAAAATTTGAGTTGTTGCTTGTGTTTGCCGTGGAGTAAATTTGTGGAAATTTAATTTTGCTGCACCGTGTACTTTGGCTTTTGTGGGGGAAGTTTACCGTGAGTTGCAATTTAAATTTGTAACATTAAGTGGGTTTGTTTTTTGTCTTTTGTAGTTACCATTTTTGAATTTTAAAGGGAAGTATTGTTGGAAGTGTATATCCTTGAATATATCATTTTAGAAACAAATACAAGGACTAAAAAATATGCAAAAGATAGTTGAAGGGGGGATTGGTGAAGAACCCAATAGCCATTGGGTGGGGGACATGGCGTAATGTAGCAGGTTAAAAAACTTGGGGGAAAACTTCAGGAGCTTACTCTAGGGTTTGCTACACTAAACTAGATTGATAGGATGACTTTACCACAACCCCCGTGGTAAACCCAAACCGCACCACCTGATAGCTCCACAAAACCCTCATCTAAAAAAGAGTGTGGAAAAGAGAGATAAATTTTTTGGGGTAAACCTAAATCAGAATAGGGATTTCAGCCACCTCGGGGTTTGGAATTGTGAAAACAGATCCACCATGATGGAAGGGATCAGCAGATGAGTACCTGGACTGGGGGATAAAGGGAGGTCTTTCGAAAGTTTTAGATTGATGACAATCCGGGAGATTGGGTGCAATTGAATTTGTAGGGTATGCTGCACTTTGGTGGAAGAAAATGATCATCAATAGGCGTCGGAGGAGAGGCTAGGTTCAGACCCCCTTGGGGATATGAAGAGGGTTTTTAAGGAAGAGGTTCATTTCCCCAGCCACAAACAGGGCGTTTTGCGACTGCAAATTTTGGGCAGGGGGGGAAAACGTGGGTGATTTGGCAGGAATTTGAGCCCTTTTGATTAGGTGTGGGTCTGTTGGGCCTCCCGGAACAAACTATAGCCGTTTTTCTAAGTTTTAAAAAATGAGTAGCTGTATTTTTGGTACAGCGCTACACCAAATTGATGGGTATTCAGTTGGGCCTTAAAAGTAAAGACAAGGAGGCAACCTTTAGGGCTCTAGCAGCGGGCCCAATACTACAAAACCCATATCGGACAGTCGATCAGGGGGAAAAGGGGGTTGGGAGGGGGGTCAAGACGTGGACACTACACCCCAAACCATCTCAGGGAAAACTTACCCCCTGGGAAGGGGGAAAGAGGGCATGGGGACCAGAAAGGGCAGACTGTTCCCGGGGTCTACTAGTGGGAAAGCACCCCGAATTAAATTTTTAAAGCTGGGATTTGGGGTTGGCTGCACAGTGTCCAAATAAGGGGTGTGACTTTATGGAAGACTTGGAGAGGATCTGAGGTGACCATGAAAAGATTGAGTACAGATTCCAAAAGTATTGCAGGGAATATTATGATGTCAAAAGCAAAGCACCTGAGGACATATTGGAGGAAAATATCTATCCTCAATGTTTACGCGGATTTTTTTCCACATCTCCTGTGTCAGTGATATTCAGGGGAGAAAATTTTCATCCTCTTGAGAATCAGAGGTAACCTTTGGTACTCTATTGTTTGTGGGGTTGCACAAATTTAATCGGACTGAGAAAATTTTAACTGTTTTTTTTTTTTAAAATACCTCTCCCCGTCCCTTTTCATTTGATTGGCGGATAATGAGGGAGTTGCAGTCACCCTTAGGGCAAAGGGTTCCAGTGAGTGTCAGGCAGGGTTATCATGATAGATCCTTTTTGATTAGTTCCTATGCATGATTTTCCCTTTTGTTTGGGTCGGCCTGGGTTTTATGATCGCGGGGGATACATGATGGGTTTAAAAAAACCCACTGTTTGCAGGGGGGACACGCTAACCCTTTTCCAAAACTCCAATTTAGGTCGAGAGTTTTCAGAAGGGTCAGGCAGCCGTCCACTACCATGGTTAGTCGGGGAAGCGAACAACAGAGATCCAGGGTTTAACCACAATTGATCCCCTAGATTTGAGGGCAAATCTTTCAGAAGCCCCAGGAGATGTGGGAAAAATTCTGGCACTGCAACCTTTTTAGAACCCCAAACTAGACGATTGACCAAATTGCTCTCTTTTTTCTTATATTTTTTTTCTAAAAAACTTTTTAGAATAATCTTAAGGACAATTTATATCCCTGGGATGCCAAAATGCCTACATCAGTTGGCACAAACCCTTTTTTGGGAACAAAACAAAGGGCCCCCTGCAATTTTTCTCTATCTGAGGTTGGATCATGAAAATTTTTGTTTTTTTTATCTTTTAAATGTTTATTGAAATATTTGGGTTTTATTTTTGGGTTTTGGGACATTTTTATTTCCCTGAAATTTCATTTTGGGGTAGCCACCCTTAAAAAATGGAAACTTGTAATTTTGAGCATTTTTTAACCCCGAAAAGCAGTATAAAATTTTAGAGAGGGTTTAGGAAGCTTATTTTTTTGCAGAACCATCTCTTTTCAGTGTGAATTTGGGGTTCAACCGGTTCAAATCTTATCAATTTCAATTCCCAAAACTTGAAATTGTGGGAGTGCAAAAATTTTTGGAATTTGTGAGTCATATCTTTTTTTGTTGTGTTTCTTTTCCCCTCTAGTGTGTTGTATTAGGGTTGATTAGAGTATTTCTTGGTCAGATTTACTCTTTTGACACAATTCATTTGATTATTTGAAAGAATTATCAAGTTTATTCAATTCTCATTAAGGATTTCTTTGCTAGCGTGAATTTCACCCTTTGAAAAGGGATCTTCCTTATGGTTTTCTTTGTCAAATTGAGGGTTATTTTTTGTGGGGGTTATATGTATTAAAGTGTTATTAGAAGCCATTTCCATTGTGGGATTCAAATTATATATTAGTAGGTTGAAATTTTATCATTTAACATAGGGTTCATTAAAAAATCCCTTTTTGGGATCCCATTTTTCCCAGACTTTAGATATCTTTTTTTAATCTTTTTAATGTGCTTTAAAGTGGATTAGGCACATCATCATGAAGGGAGCTACGCAAAAAGGAGGCGCATCCAAACAGCAAGGGAATGTTTGAACTAGATTGGTTTAGGAATTGTTTTATCAAAGGATTTCCCCATGTTCTGAAATATAAGGAAATGACTCTACAACTTAATTTGGGGGAAAAGGATAGTGGAAAAGGGATGAGGCGGGGAAATTTAAAAAGCCAATTTAGGTTTTCCCACCAAAAAATGTCTGTGCTGATGACATATTATGGGGTAGAAAATTTTTAAGGGGATTGGAGCTAGACCTCCAACATGAGGTTAGGGCCTTTTAGTTAACACTTATTTTTGAAGGGTTGATAAGACCAAATCCTAGACCAAAGTAGAGAAAAATAGAGGAACAGAGAAGTTGTAGAGTAGGGTAGCCTTAAGAAAGAGACCCGCCTAGAGTGAGATGGAGCAAGAGACCCTATATGTTCTAGAACAAATCACAGAGTATTACAGCTCCCTCCTTTACATATTAAACTAGTCCCTTTTGGGCACTTCCTATAGTGGCCCCTACCACAAATGCACCATGTGCTATAGACCTCATGAACTGAGGGAATGTAGATGCTTAGAAGCCATTTGCTTCTCTTATGAAAAGATATGACACATCGGCAAAACACTATAATGAGAGGTTAGTTCCCCTACTATTCTATCATGTAGTAAATGAGGGGACATAAGGCAATTAACTGTCCTTTGGGGCAAGCAGAAAATTAGGTAACCCTACCTCTATAGCAACAAGACCCATAACGAGGGGATAGGCTAGTAAACCATAGGTAACGGGCCTCAAACAATGAGTTCCCATCAGATTATTTACTATTCAATAGCAATAGCATTGGATGTTCCAAAAATAGACACCATTGCAGGTATGCTTGAAGTACATGCCTGCAATGCTATGTACTATTTGATACTAATGCATCTATTTCCTATGTGTCTAAAAATTTTAATGTGAATGTGCATTGGATGTTGGAACATAGATGATAGTCTTGTGGTTAGTTCCCCCTCTAGGAGTTGGAGGGAAAATAAATAGAATTTGCAGAAAGGTTTGGAAAAGAGATACGGGGTAGTGTGATGTTAGCAAGATCTTTTTGATATTGGAGATGGTGGGGTTTGATCATATTGGGGGGTCAACTAGTTGTCAGAATAACATGCCACCATTAACAGTCATAACATGGTGGTATAGTTCAACATACCTAGGAAGACTTCTTTAAGTATAAGCTTTGAAGTTTAGAGACCAACTAGATTACCCCCTTATGAGTTGTGGGGAAAGAAATATGTCAACAACTATAACTACTAAAGCTAGTGAAGAGATAAAAATTGAAACAATACCCATAATGAGAGAATTTCTATATATGATTCCCAAAAGACCTTCTTGGTTTACCCTTAGCTAAGGAGATTTGAGTTCAATATTGATTTGGTATTAGGTAAATATACCAATATCAAACTAGCATTTTAAAATGCGTCGGTTGAATTAGAAGAGCTAAGTAAGCAATTGCAGGATTCTATGATAAGGGTTTCATAAGACTAGTGTAGCTCCCTAGGGTACATTAGTCCCCTTTTTTTTTAAGATGAAGGATGGAAGCATGAGGCTTTACATAGATTGCAAAGAGTTAAATCAGGTTACTATTAAAGAAAATATCCTCTTCCCAAGATAGGTGACTTATTTGACCAACTTCAGGGAGTTAGGTGTTTTCTAAAATGGACTTGAGATCAAGGTAACACTGATTGAGAATTAAAGAAGAAGACATATAGAAAATAACTTTCAAGACCCAATATGGGTACTATAAATTTTTGGTGATGCCTTTCAGATTAACCAATGCACTTGCAGCATTTATGGACCTGATGAATAAGGAAATTTTGGGACTTCCTGGACAAGATTGTAATCATCTTCATAGATGATATCCCAATATACTCTAGGAGCAATGAAGAGCGTGAAGAGCACTTGAGATTGGTGTGGAAAAAGTTAAAAA
>JBBMOL010002000.1:0-29790 GCA_037954665.1 Laguncularia racemosa
CTTCTTAAGAGGGTTTTTTTTTCTTTCTTTGAAGGTTTTCCCCTTTCTTCATTTTATCTTTGTATCCTTTTTTAAGTTGTAAGATGGGATAAGGTTTTAGAAAACCAAAAAAACAATTGGCCTAGACCTATTAAAACTAAAACGAGTGTTTTTTTTTTTCGTTGGGAAATTTTTTTAAATTTATGTTGTTGGGGTAAAACTATTTTAAAAGTTAATTTTAAAAAAAAACTTTCAAAGGGGGCATATTTTTAAACCTTTGCCTTTTAATTTGCTAATGTGGTCCCCACAATTGGTTGCCACATCACTACAACCCCAAACTACGTAATTTCCCAAAAAACCTCCCCTTCTTTTCCCCAAATTTTAAAATAATTTTAAAGTTTCTTTTTTTTTTTTCTCCATAAACCTCTCTTCCCCCCTTTCCTTTTCTCTGTTAATTTTATTGGGTAAATTCAAGACTCTCCCCGGGGTTTTAGCAACAATGGGACGATTTTAAATTATTTTTGGGGTGGAGAATGGAGGTTTGGGCCTCAGAAGCCCCCCTCGAGGGTTTTAATTTAGGTCGGACCCCCTTGGGTTTTGGGGTTTACAAAACAAGCATTTGCCAAAACAAGGCAAGGACAATTTTTTTAAAAAAGATTTAAGGAAGTAAAATACTTTCATTTAATGAATTTTCTTTGACAATTTCATATTTAAATTTTTCTAATACTGATGTTTGGGTTTTTTTGTAGCAAAAGTTTAGTCCCAATTGGTTTTTCAAAAATTTTTTTTTGGGTGAAAGCCCTAAAATGAAAATTTTACCAAAGCATTAAAAAAATGTGGGGCAAGGGGGGGGTTTTGGGAAAAATTTCATGACATATTGGGGGAGAAAGCTTGTTTACACCCTTGGAAATACGGAGCCCAAAAAAAACCCAAAAAAAAAAAATTTTAAAAGTATTTATGCGGGCTTCTTCGACATATTTAACGAGGGGAAAACGAAGTAACTTTAGAATTTAATTTCCCAAAAAGCTTTTTTTTTTTTTTTAATTTTAAAAAATTAACAAGAATAAAAAATTTGGTGATGAAATTGGTTGATTTCCCCGTCATTGCTTTCGATGGACTACAAAAATTTACACACTGTTGACTACATCCTTTCCCAAAATAAAGCTACAAATCCCGGGAACAATCCCTAATTTTTACCCTTTTTTCAAATTTACCTAAATATTTCAAAAATAAAATTTACATATAATTTCCTTACTCCCCCCCCAAATTTTGGGAGGGGTAGATCAAGAAAAATCCAAAATTTTACATAAAAACTCGAACTGCCTCTGCCCAAAAGCTTTTGTAAAAATTTTCCCCCCCAACTGCATCTTTTTTAAGAAAATTTTTCAAGGACGAAAACACCCCCCCGCCTGTAATTTTTTTTCCCGAAAATAATTTCAAAACAATCCAATTGTTTTTATAAATTCGTGGAAAAACTGGGGTTTGGCCAAGTGTAAGGGTGCCTGATTATCACAAAAAAAGAAAACCCGGGGTTTATGTAATTCAACCTTCAAAAACCCCCCAAATATTTTACCTCAACCCTGTTAACTCCAGACAAGGGGTTTTTCCATAAAACCTTGAAATCCCGCTTCTGCTACGACCGTGAAACTTTTGTTTTGTTTTTTTTGGAATTCCCCGAGTGGGAAGACCCGGGCCCCCCAAAAACAATACCAGAAAAAAAACATTTAGTAAATACAAACAATTCCTCCCCAATCCTGAATCACAATAGGCAAATGAAGGGTTTAAAATTTTTTTTCCAAAGGGAAAAACAAACCCCTGACCTGGCACTGTTTTTTAAGTTTTTGGAAAACCTGAGGGTGCTGCTTCCCAATGGGCTTTCGAGGCATCTTAGAACACTTAAATTTAAGTACTGGGAAAACACTATTCCCGGGGGCTGGTAATTGTCAAATTATTAACTCCCAACTAGTCTCCGATACTTCTTTTGGGCATGAAAAACTTTTGCCAATTTTTCACTTCAATTTTAAATTTTTTTTCCAAATTTGGGGAACCTTTCCCCCTTTTACACCCGATAATCCTGCGTCTTTTAAAATTTCTAAGGCATATTTTCCCGAGACATAAAGATACCTTTTCTTTAAACGAGAAAAATTCTATTCCAGAAAAGATTTTAATCACCAAGTTTTTGATAAAAAAAATCCCTTGACAGATGACTTTTGGTAAACTTGATCTCAGGCAGATCTTTTCCCCCGGGGTTAACGGATTTTTCCATCAAAAATTAAATAAGAATGGCAGTGAACTTTTTCCCTTTTGAGATTTTGAAAAAAATTGAAAAATTTCCGCCCTGCCCGGGAAATTGGAAGCCGGGCCGTTTTTAATAGTATTTGCAAAATTTTCCCCCCAAAATTGCGGGGATGTTTTGTTTAAAACCATGATGGTTTCTAAAACCCCCAAAAACAAAAAACCAATTCTCCCCCTTCCGAAGGCCGGGTTTTTGGGTCATATACACCTCTTCGTGAAAAGGGTTCCATAAAGGGAAAGGGTTTTGTGTCCCATCAAGTTTATGGATATACCAATTTCGGGAAATTGCGACTGTTAACAAACAAGGGAGAGTGGGGGTTTTTGGGCCTTTGGGAAAGAAAAAGTCTCCTGATAATTTTTTAATCCCTTTTCAATCTTTAAGTACCCCTTTGCAACTAAACGTCTTTATAGCGCTCTTTTTTCCCTTTATCCAAAAGGGTTTTTAATTTTAAACCCACCACAGCCTTTTGGGTTTGTGCCCCGGAGGGGGGGGAAACCCAAAACTGCCTGGGTTGTTTCGTTCTAGAGCTTGAAGTTCGGCGAACAGGTTTTGGCGCCAAAGGGGATCCCCGGTGGGCTCGTTCGAAATGAGGTGGGTTCAGATTGTGCTGTCAAGAGAGCAAAAAAGGCACGATGATTTGGAAAAAAAAGGGAAAAAACGAAAAATGAAGGAAAGAGGATACCTTTTTCCGTAACTAGAATTTGGGTTTGGGCACCCGAACGGGAGTTTCCCCCCTGGGAAGCCCTGTCTAGTCTTTCTGCCATACGGGTTTCGGGTTTTAAGCAGGGGGAACGGGGGAGAGGGGTGCATCAATGGGGGTTGGACACGGGGGAAGAGGGGTTTGGTGTGTGGCGGAAGGTGATGGAGAGACGTGGGTTTACGAGGAGGGGTGGGGATGATGGGGGGTTTTTTTTTAAAGCATATGAGGTGGGGGAAAAAGTCAGTATCCTGTTTGGGCAGGGGAAACGTGATATTGGGAAGGAATTTGGAGAAAATATGGGCGGAGGTTTCCCCTTTTATGAGCTGTCGAAGGAAACAGGAAAGAGGGAAAAGGAAATTTGGGTTGGGGAAGTTTGAGGGTTTGGGGAATGAAAGGGAAAGGGAATACTTGTTCCCAAAAAATTTAACATCTCGCTAAACCGAGATTTTCCCTTTGTTTTAAATTTAAAAAAATTTTATACCCTTTTTGGCCATTGGATACCCCAGAAAACACAGGGGGCCGGGGGGGTAAAATTTTTTTGTTTAGGGTGAACTTGGGGTCGCGTAACCAAATGCAACCCCAAAAACACGGAAATGTGTAAGAGAAGGGGCCGGTTATTTTAAGACCTCGAAAGGGGGCTTGTTGGACAGTAAAAGGTGTTTTGGGTTGGGTTTTTGAGGTTTAAAACCCCCCTTTTAAAAAACCCCCTCCCCCTAAAATTCAAGTGGAAAATTTTGAAAAAAAAAATAAAGAACGGGGCAACATTTTTAAAAAGTGTTGATGCTTGCGGTTTTACAACTCCGTTTTGGGGTTGGGGGGAGTTAATGCAAATGTTTTGGGAGCCTTTTTCCTTTTTTTTTTAAGAAAATGGAATGGGTTTTTTTCTGTGCCATTTTTCCACCCCCCTTTTTTTTTGGAAAAATTTGTTTGAAACTTGTTTTGGGCAAAATACAAAAAAGATTAACAAAATTTTTTCTTTGATTTATGAGACATGAGAAAAATCCAAGTGCACGTGAAAAATTCCCTCGCCCAAAATTTTGAGAAAATAGCGCAAACCATGTGAGTTGGGAAATTTTTTTGAGGGCCCCAGAAATCAAGTGCAAAAGAGAAAATGGAAAATTTTTTTTTTTATTGAACTTTTGGGAAAAGCCAAGCATGTCTGCCCTTTGGGCCTTTCGGACAAATGCACAAATTTTTCCCCTAATTCTTTAGAAAATAAAGGGAAATAAATGTTTAAAGCAATTTTTAAAAAGAGAAAAGGAAGGAAGGCCCCAGGGGTAAATGCCCTTTAAATCAAATGGCTTTAGAAACATGGAAAACAACTGATTTATCCTCTAAAGGAAGCAAGTAGTATGGCCCCCCGTTTTCTCCCCCAGCCAATCGTCTTCCCCGAAAAAAGTCCCTTTCACAATACAAAAGTCAGAAAAGAAGAGAATGCAAAAAATTCAGAAACTTTCATTACTTACTGGCGAAATTAAATTTTAAATTGAATGATGGAAAAGCATAGGGCTTTTTTTTAAATATCAATTTTGGGGTTAAAAAACAACATGCCAGTGTGTGTGGGTTTGTGATATAGCACCATTCGGTTTAAAATTTACATTTGGAGAAATTGGGGAAAGGGTTTTGGGGTTTGGGTTAAAAAGTGGGTGGGGGCGTTTTGATCGGTGGCCCAAAGTTCCCAAAATCCAAGAACTTAAACACTAGAATTTAAAAGACACAAAAGCGATGGAACAAACCCCGCACATTAGTGTTTTGCCCCTAAAAATTACCGGAATTATTGTGATTCAGGGATTGATTGCCCATGCCAATTGTTGAAAATTTTTTCTGCGGTTGGGTTCCCCTTTACTCCGCTAGGGAAAAATAGAAATAGCTTGGGATTCCACCACATTCGCTGTTGGTTTTGGTTTCCCTTTTCCCTTTAAAAAATTTTCTCGGCTTATTATTGTTCCCGTTTTTCAACCGGGGAAACTATCCTCCAATTTACCCCTTTTTTAAAAAAAAACTTTCAAGAAATTTGAATTTCCCCTTCATCTATGGTATGCCCGGAACGATTGAAAAAATCACACTTTTTTTGCCCTTTGGGCTTCCTCCTTTTTTTCCCCGGGGCTGGGGTTGTTTATGGGAAATTTTTTTGGCAGGCCAGAGGAAACTTATCGCGCATCTCTTCCCTTGGACAATCAAGGAGTATGCTTGACGGAAAATTGGGCAATTTTGACTTCATCAAAATATTGGATCTTATTTGCCTTGTATGATTTCATTCAACCCCATAAAACGGCATAAGGCGGCCCTTTTTCCCCCCTTTAAATCAAAAATTTGTTTTAAACGTTGGTTCCCCTCAGAGGGGCTACGGAAAGTCCGAGCTCGCCCCATAAATTTTTGACTTTGTAAAATTTTGGGGCCCACTGTTAAATTTTTCCCTTTGCAAATATGGTCGCAATTTTTTCCCCCTGAAAATTTAAAAACCCGGCAAGAGCGTTCTTCTGTAAAAAAACGGGTCTTTTGAAAAATCAATCCCCACTTCCGCGTTTTTTTGGCATGAATGATCCCCTCGGGAATTTTTGATTCAACAGCTTTAGGCAGCCAAGAAAGTATCTTTGCTTTTGGGCACTGTTTCCATTGTTCAAACAAAAAAGGTTCTTTTTCCGCGATGGCTTTTCAAAGGGGCCCGTCAAAAACTTTTTTTTCTTCTTCGCGGTTAGACCCTGAATAACGTTTTTGCTCCAAAGTTTGGTAGTTGATTTAAAAATTTTGATGGGAACCAAGAAAAATGGCCTGGTTAAATCTGAATGATGAATGTAGAAAGGGGGGTTGACGGATCGTTTGGGAGTGACGTTCGCTTAAACCCCGGGAAACTTTCGCGTTGTCTGCCATGGCTAAATTGATTTTTTAGAAAGAGGGGGTTTGAAAAATCAAAAAAAACCGGGGCCTTTTTCTATACCCTTTAAAAAGAATAAAAATTTGGTATGAATTGGATTGAAACGTCATTGCTGTGATGGACTTCCCCAAAATAATCACCTGTTGACTACATCTTTTTCCTAAAATTAAAGCACCAAAACCGGCAAAATATCCCTAATTAACTCCCCATACAAATCAATTTTAAAAATTTCAAGAATAATTACAAAAAAAAACTGACATATAATTTTCCTAATAATTTAATTTCCAACAATATTATTTTAAAACCCAAATTTTTTTGGGCGACAAAACTTAGCAAAGTTAATAAAAAAGAAAACCGCGGGCAAACTCTGTTAACCCCCACAAAGTAACAGCCAAAAACCATTATATCATTAAAAATTAAAATTTACGATTTTTTTTTTGGTTTTTTTTTTCAAACATAAATTTGGGCCAAAAAAAAATTTTAAATTTGGGCCATTTCAAATTGGAGTTTAATAATAATCATGATTACACTTAGGTCAGGGGACGTGGACATATACCAACCTTCAAACCGGGCGTGCTTTTGGATGTTTTTCCCCTATTGAAACCCAAAAGTCCCGGAAAAACGACAGTACTGAGTCTACGGTTGGGGAAAAAAAAGCATAAGGCTTTCAAAACAAACGAAAGCATATCAACAAGTGGTTCCCCAAAACCCTTTTGTCCTTATTTTTTAAGGGCATTGTCTTTTTTTGCTCCTAATGGGGCAGGCATCAAAGTGGCCTTCAAGTTCTTCCCTTAAAAAGCTACCCCCTGGTCCTGGCCCTACCTCTTTTACCCACCCAAACATAGGTATGGGTAAATAATTGTCGCAAAAAACCCAAAAGTTCCCAAAATATCCCGCTCATATCACCCCTACATCAACCCCCAATCCCTGTTGATTGAGTACAATTACCATTCCCAAGAGAGTAGTTATAGGCCATGTAAATTAAACATCTGGGGTTTACTCTTCGAGTAGGAATTTTTTTTTCCTTCCATTTTTTGAACTTTTTTTTATTTTAAAACCTTTAAAGTTTTTAAACATTACAAAAAAATTTATGTTTTTTTCTGGATTTATAATTTCGTTGGCAGCAACTTTTTGGGTCGCTGTTATAGACCTATTTTCCCGCGACCCTTTTAGTCTTTTTCAGGCCAATTAGCTTCAAAAAAATTTTATAATTTTTGTAGATTTCCCCTGCTTTATTTTGATTGCATATTTTTCTTGGGGAATTTTTAAAAGCATCTCTATTCTCAAACCTAACATTAATTTGGGGTTTAAACAAATGTAATAATTCATACTAAAATTGTTATTTATTAGTAAATTTAATAGACCTATAATAACTTATTAAAATTTTTTTAGTTGGCCCAAAAAAAATTCCCCAAACCCTTTTCTTTTAAAAAAACTCCAAAACCCCTAGGTCATTTAAAATTTTTTTGAATGTTTAACATTTTAAATTTTGTTAAGTTTTAGTTCATTCTTGACTTTATCAGTTTTTTTATTAGTTCCAAATGATTAATTTTTAAAAAAATAAAGAATTAAATATTTTCAATTACAAAAAAAATAAAAAATAAATTTTAAAAAATGTTTAATTCCTAGTACAATTAAAATTTTAAAAATAATAAATTTAAAATTAAAAAAAAAAGAAAAAAAAAAGGGTTTGGGGAGAAAAATTTTGCAAAAAACCCACCCCACTTTGTTTGGCCATCCTAAGGGATTTTTTAAAAAAAAAAATGCACAAAATTTAATGGACCAATTTAAAAGTTCTATTTTTTTATTAAAAATTTTAAAAAATTTAAAGACTTGAAAGGGGAAAAACCCAACCCTTTTGATTAAGTACTAAATTAAAATTTTTTTGTTTGTTTTTTACATTATCTTATTTAATTTTATTTTTTATATTTATAGAAAAAAACATTAAAACCGAAAAGGATTTTGATACCACATTACACAAAAATCTCAATCTCAATGGGCAGAAAAAGGGAAAAAATAAAATTGGCAGTCCCCACATTGGGAAAGACGTTGGGTGTTGCACCGTGGAATTTAAAAAAAAATTTAAAAGGTTTTAAACAAAACAAGTCCCAAATTTGGCACAGGTCCAAACAACTTTGTTTAGAAGACAAAAAACACTATTCGTTTGGGGTTTTTGGAGGCATTCACCGTACGCGTCTGGTCTGACGCTTTTCTGGCAAATTTTGGCATATGGCGGGCCCATTTTGAAGAAATTTTATTATATATTCCTATGTTTTTGCCATAAAATTTCGATTGGGGTTCTCAGATTGAAAAGATGTGTTTTTTTCAGGAAATAACATGAAAAATTAGGCAAAGCTTTCAATGGAGTTGAAGGGTTTTCTTTTTTTCAAAAGGCATGTTCAATCAATTGGCATTCAAGTGAATTAGATTTTCCTTTTCTCTTTGATAAATTTATCGAGCATCAAATTTGTGAATAGAAGCTACAATTAGATGCTTTTAAAAGTTAGTTTAATCCCCCTTTTGCAGGATTGTAGAAAACCCAAGTCGATACGACACAGTACAAAGTTTAAAAGGGGGAAAATTTTAGACTTGAATTTAAATTTAAAGCTTACAATTTTGATTTTTGAGCTTGACTCAAAGAACTCAAGTTGTCTGATCAAGCTAAATTTGATTAAATTTATCTGACCTTTTTTATTTAAAAAAAATATTCTTTTTCTTTTTTTAAAAATTTTAATTTTAAAACCCAAATTCAACTTAGACAAAGTTGTTATTTAAGTTTGACTTAACTTCATTAGAATCATGACCCATTCTAGTAATTTTTATGAAATTTGAGCTTGACTTAAAAAAATTTTTTCAAGTACATGGCTGAACTGGTTAAAAAGTAAATAGAATTTAAGTAAAATCAAGTTAAACTAAAATTTAACTTACAAAAAAATTTGTCCTCATTTATGACCTATACTAAGTGAGAATTATTGAATAGAAGAAAAGGGAATTAAACCTAATGATTTTTATGTCTCAAATTGTTTTTTGGTTTATTTTAGTAACATATTGTGTTTTCTTTTTAAAAAAATTTTGGCTAGTCCCTTTTTTGGAAATTTTAAAAAAAAAAAAAAAGGGAAAACAGATTCCCAAGGGAAAATCCCTCATCAATGAGTTTTAAAATTTTTTTATTTTTTAAGAAATATTCTAGTAAAAGGAGATTAAAATTTTAAAATAAAACCTTACATTTTTTAAACTAAAAGGGGGGAAAAGAAAAAAAGGGGTTTTTAAACTTGTGAATTTTTAAACCAAAAATTTAAAATTTTTTGGGATTTTTTAACTTCTCAAAAAAGATGCCATTTAGTTTTAGTTTAGGTTTTGGGATCTTCTCAATTTTTTTTCGATTTTTTTAAATTAAGGGTTTTGGATTGTTTAAAATTTTAAAAATATCAAAATCACATTATAAAAATGTCTTTCCCCTTTCCCTTTTTAATTTTTAATTATTAATTAAAATTTTGTAAAATTTTAAATGGGTTTTTTTGAAAGACCTTTTCCCTTTTAAATTTTATTACCAAGAAGTCATCACAATAAAACCAAATTGAGAAATTAAAATCCTAAGCCAAAAAATTTAAATCAAAGGTTTTCCCCAAATACCCAAATAAATAAAAATGTTCTTCAGGAAAAAAATTTAAATAAATTTCATACCCTATTTTGAGAAAGCGTACTTACCCTAAAAAGAAACACCTATGAAAATTTTAAATGTTTCTTGGGAATTGGTTTTTAAGTGCTGGGGCCGCTTTCGTGGAAGACGAAGAAACCCCCCCTTTCTTTTAAATTTTTTTAATTAAAACTTAATGACAATAGGGCTCTTCAAAAGAAAAAATTTTGGATAAATTTTTAAAGGGCATTTCACAAGATTGACCAATGTAAATAAAACAAACCCGATGCCAAAGTAGGGGGCCCTTAAAAAATAAATTATGCATAGATTTTAAATTTTTAATAAATTAAGCAAGTTAACCCGAAAGTAAAAAAAAAGGGTTTTGCATGCTATTAAAACAAACTCCATTTCTCAAGTTGTCGGTGACCACTTTAAAAAAAAAAAAAAGTTCCCTTTTTATCTTTTAAAGGGGCCAAAATTAAAAAAAGGGGGGAAAAAAAAAGTACAGAAAGGTTACTTCTTTAATTTGATCCCATGCATTTCCCTTTTTTAAAAAGTTTCTTACCCCTGCACTTAAAATTATTTCAATCAAAATTATGTAGGAACCCACAAAAAACCTCATATATTATAATTTATTTATTTATTTTCAAAATTTTAATACCAAAAGGAGCAGATGAAAGCCTGACGTTGTTTTTTCCCCCAACCCCATGACCAAATTCTTTTTAACATTTTGGGATGGCTTGATTGGGCAGGAATCTGGCATACCAGAGCGGTTTTTTCCCGGGGCATGGGGGTTTTGTTTTTCCGGGGGTGGGCCACGTAGGGTTTTCTTTTGATTGTACAGATTGCTCAGTTGATTAAAATAAGGACAAGTCCTGGAATCATGCGACCTCTTCTTATTGATATCTTTGGTTTTCCTAAAATACTTGTTTATATTTTCCCACTTCTCTTTGCATCTCTTGGCACTCCTTTGGTATCCCAAATCCAACATTCCTTGCGAGATTCTCTCCCAAAGAGGAACTCTCGCTGCTTCTCTATCATCGTTGTTGGCATCAATACTACACCTTAAGTTGATAAGTGCTTGCACTTCATCTTTTGGCCATCTCTTTCCAATGTCATCCTTGGGAGTATTGTTTTGTAGTACTAATACTTTGATTCTGTGAAGCATTTAGGGTTGGAACCAAATTGGATTGGGATAATGAACCCAGCTTGTTGGTTACTTTGGTAGGTAAGCTAGGGTTTTTTGATGGCACATTCTCATCTAAAATTGAGGCCCTAGATGAATTAGTACCATGTTGCTCAACCGGTATTGGAGCCGGGATCGGACCCCCATCACGATTTTCTTGTGAAGGAGAATGAGAATCAAAGGAAACTCGATGGCCTAGAGCATGCAAGGAGGGTGGAGAAGTTTTAGTTTGAGCATTGGATGTGGAGGGTATTGTTACCTTGTGTGAATCAGCTCCATTGCTTGTGCTACTATTGTTTCCACTAGTGTTGTTATCAACAGAAGAAGCAAATTTCTTGAGAAGCTCAATGATTGCTGCTTGCCTATTGCTTGCAATGGCTTCTTCTTGTGCCCTAAGATCAAGCTCCTCGTTGAACCTATCCATTTCTTGCTTCTTCCAAGCTTCTTCTCTTTCCACCATTTCTTTATCCCTCCTTTCCATGTCTTCAATGAGCTTGTTGTGCATTTCCTCTTGTTGGGTCATTAATTGGTTAACATCCTCTCACAAAAAGCCTTGAATAACTCAAACTTCTCTTGCCTTTTTCTCTTCCTATCACTCTCCTTGGACTTCAAGTCTTGCAGTGATTCCTTAATACTGTTTTCCTCAACCAAGTGTTGGTCCATCTTGTTCTCCAATGATTTTCCAGGTTCCCGTTGCTGTTGTTGTTTATGTCGTTTTTCTACTTCTTCTCTTGGCTTTTCTATTGCACGTTCATCGTTTTTTTCAACACTTGCAAGTTGGGTGTCGTGTTGAGGATTTTCATGATAAATCTCTTCAAGCTCACTCAAAAAGCCTATTCTTGGTGTAAGTGATGTTGTCAATATTGTTGCTGCTGATCAATCTACTCTCTTCTTCAAATTTTTCCTTGCATTTTTGGGCACTTCTTTTGTATCCTATGTCTTCAAGTTTCCTGCACAAATTAACTATTATTCATACCACACACACACAAAAAGCAGGATTATAATAAGGGTAGCGATTAAATGCTTATCATTCCTCCATATTCTTGGCAATACATATAATAAAATATTGAAATACACCCATGTGTCCATTCTATATTTTAATTGAATCCTCTAAATTCCATTTTCATTTCTCGATTACTTGCCCACTATAATTTAAATTAAAGATCCTATAAGTTTAGGAATGTAAATAACATATGTTATATGTATCGTGACATCATATTCCACTTACTTTAATATATTTTATAAATACTTTGTCCTCTCTTTGTTAAAGATAAATAAATAAATTAAAAAAGATCGCTTAATGTTTCATTTAGAAAGTAGTTTTAGTGATCAAGAATTTCTTTTTTTTTCCTTTTTAATAAAATCCAATTTTCAAGCAAATTTGAAGTGGAATTGAGACATAAATGTTCAATGGAATAATGTGAATGTAAAGACATCCTAGTACCGAAGACATGGATTGTGATAATCATAATACAATAATTACCTGGATACATGCTCCCAAGTGACATCTGGAAACCAACTTTCCATATCAGATCTGACCCTTAATAGGGTAACGACTTCATCACTAGTCCATTGACAATTTTCATCGTCATTATGAATATGAACATGTTCGTGTCGTTGATGCTGCTGTTCTTCTGGTCTTTCTCCATGAACATTTAGACTCACAGACACTAAACCACTACCATTTTCCTCCCTCTCGCTATCATCGCTATCGATTAGCTTGTGGCTAAGGTGAGATTGCTGATGATGGTGCAAAAGATTAGGGTGCAAAAAGCCGTGGGATTGAAGAGGAGGAGATTGCTGTAAATGTAACTGTATTTGGTGAGGATGATGAGGAGGAGGGATGTAGAGATCAAAACTTGGGAAGGAATTAGTAGTTCCATGGAGTGGAAAAGTAAGTGGAAGTGAAAGTGATGGTGGTGCTCTTGAAGAAGCTATGAATTGATGGAATTGCTCTGGTACTCCATCAAACATGTTTGCTTACTAGCTCTTTTCCTTTTTGTTTTTTGTTTTTTTTTTCCTTTCTCTCTTTTAACTTCCCTTTTGCACTGTAAATAAAAGACCCTCCATTCCACACCCACTTAGATAACTATACAAATACTAACAGAATTTAAAATTGAAATAAATTTGAAATTTCTAAGCTTATACCCAGTACATAATACACTGGTTTGATAGGACAAAATTGTCGATTTTTAAAGAGAAAAGCTATATTAAAGGTGATGCACCACAGTATTTATCACATGATAGGTTAGAATAAATAAGATTTTTAGTATGTTGGGAAATCTATATTGTATGTGGTTGTTAGTCAAATGGGACGAGTTTAATGTTAAGTTTTTATTTTATCATAATCACTTAATTAATCTTTTTTTATTGTGAAATGGTGTTTAAGTCCAACTTTTTTTAATCATACCCTATTACATATTAAGAATTTTTAATTTGTATCTAATGGGTTTTTTTTTTAAAAAATACATGATAGAATGTGTTTGGAGCATATTAGAGCATAACATGGCTTGAAGATAGGAAACCTTTTGTTTTTTTTTTTTTGTAAGTATATAAAAAGAAAAAATTTGAATCTAATTTATTTTATTTTAAAATTAATATTCATACTATTAAATTATAATGAGTTGGTTGATCACGATGAATGAATGATGATGAGAAGGGAAAAATCTAATGGCTAATAACATTGGATGCATATAGATTTCAATAGGTAGGGAAGGGGGGGCATTCTAATTTAAACCCATTTTTTTCTCTCATATTTATCAAGGATTTTGTCCTACCAAGGAAAGGACAGATAGCACACCCACACACTTTTTGGCAAGAGGTGAAGTCACCATCTAGACAGAGGAAAGAGGTGGGGCTCTATTGGGTGGGGAGAGAGAGAGAGATATGGGTTTGAGAAGAAAAGGATACTTGACATTTATTTTGGCATCCAATGCATTTGTAGGGTGTGAAAGAGAGAGAGAGAGAGTGCTGCTGCTGCTGCTGCTACTGCTACAATGGGGATAGCAAGACACATGAAGATATGCAGACATTGGGACCAAATTATTTAAGGAACGATGTGAAGGCTGTGATCAGATGCACACCATAATACATTGAATCGTAGTGCCATCAAGTCGGTGGATGTAGATTAGCTATTTATCCTTGCACTGTGCCATCATTTTGAGGGAATAATCCCATCTCTATTCTACAATTTATAGGAATAGGGTTGGACCGGTTGGATCCACCAATCTTCCTGGTTTGCTATTGACGAGAGTCAAAGGTATGACTTGGACCAACTTCATGCTCGACTCAGGTTAAATGAAATTAGGCCGTTTGAATTAACTTAGGTTTAACCATACTGATAATAACCTACTAAAATCATTAAAATCAATGCTAACTTAGTATCAACTACCATTATTTGTTGCTCGATAGTAAATGTAACAAACATCAATTCTTTAACTTTCTGGCTTGTTAAGTAAATAAACAAAATATTAAATTAATTATAAATTGATATCCTAATATATTAAGTATAAATAAATCTCATAAACTTTATAATAGGATTTCAATTCCTCATAACTTTTGCAAATTTACACATCTAAAGCCACAATACCATCGCTATTTATAGGCTTTTAACAATGATTTAAGTACCTAATGTTAACTTGGATATTATTCACGTATTATAAAAAATTTTGAGAGACATCGTGTCATTTTAAAACTTTACAAAATTTATTTACATCTAATAAATAGTTTAAGGAGATAATGACAATTACCCAAAATAGTAATAAGGTAATATAATGCATGCAGCATGGTTCTTAGAATTGGGCATGCATAAGTTTATTACCAATCATTGCCAACCTATCAATGCAAGCTAAAATCATCGCCTCACTTCTTGAAGCACTAACCTAATTGTAAAGCTACAAGAATCAATTCCACCCATAATGTCCAGTCTAGGCCCTTTTTTTCACCAGTGTTGATGAGCTACACTAGCAATGTAGTTCGCCGATAAGCGTTGCCGTTATAGCATCTTCATTGTGACACACACCGGCATGCATTTGCATGCGCCAGTCCAAAGTCGTGCGGCAGTTGAACAAGCTGCATAACTTGCCGCATAACACATGTATCATACCTTAGTTGTTGTAGCATGTTTTTAGATCTTTTATTTGAAATTTCAAACTTTGGAATAAAGTAATTGATATTAATTTATTATATATTAAAATCATTTGAATAGCAATAGAGAAAAATATATATTTAGTCCTCAATGTTTGACATCTTTTCTATTTAAATCCTAAACCTTAATTTTTTTAATATTTGAATCTATCATTTGTAAGAACGTTCAAAAGAGTCATTCGTTGCATAACTCTTAGTTTTTTCATTAACTTGAACACAGGTTAATTTTTTATTCATCCATGTAATTTTAAGAATTTTTAAGAAAAGTGATAAGTAATGATAGACGGCTAGAAAAGTTATTGAAAAGTTTTTTAAGAATTTGTAATGAACCAATAATGTTCTCTAAATTTTATTGTCCAAATAGTATAGAATTTGTAATCCTTATATACTTTTTTATTTAAATCTTCATTTTTTTCTTTTTTCTGTTTCAATCATCAATATTTTCAAACTTCTACAAAAATAAGATTCTATTAAGTTTTTTTTTCATTTATGACATGTATCAATTTCAAATTAATTCATAATAATTAATTTAAAAAAAATGATAATATTAAATATATTTATTTATATGTTATAATAAAAATAATATTAAATAATATAATTATATAATATAATAAAAATTAATAAAAAATAAAATTATCAAAAGGGGTTGGAAAAAAAATTACACATACCCTAATCACCTCGGCTGACTAGCTCAAGACTAATCGAAAGTTAATACATATCAAAGATGGACTAAAAAACTTAATGTATTTAATGAAAGCTTTATTTTTAAAAATTTTGAAAACTTTGAAAACTTAAATAAAAGAAAAAAACATGAGTCTTAAATAGAAAAGTTAGTAAATAATGAGAATTAAAAATAGATTTTTTTTTCTTTTTTGATTTGCACAATTTCTTTTCACATTCCAAAGCATAAACAAGATCAATTTTCTGTGATCACAACTATAAAAACTCCAACAACGCAAGCACATTTCATGATACGACAACTTGTATAATGTATGATATATATCGAAAATTTCGTTGCAAAAAGAAAAACATATACACATACGTGCAATTTTTGAATTACAACGAAGATTGAAAAAAGGAAGAAATAGGCACCTAAAATTAGTTTAAAAGCCCTTATCTTAACAAAAGAGATGGTTGATATAGTATATAGGAAATTATTAAGATAGGCCACCTAAAGACGATTTAAAATAATTTTTTTATATAAATTATGGTATAACTTCTCAAGTTGTAGTTCTATATGACAAAATGCAATACACTTTAATATATACTAAAAATTTCTATATAAGATCACAATTTAAGATGTTGTACAATTATTTATATACAAACTTAATTTCACATCTTTTTTAATGATATCGACCAATAAAATCCCTATAGTATTGCCACCATTTAACAATGGCATCAATTTTTTTTAGGATTTTAAGACACTCCTTGTCTTGTAATAATATGCTCCGTTTAACAGCAAAAATGCTCTTGCTTTTTTTTTTTTTTTTCTTTTTTTTCAGAAATAACTTCTCCTTCTGCAGCACACATTAAACACCTCTCTCAAGTGCCTTTCATGGTCTTCAATTGCAGAGCTTTAAATGAGTATGTCATAATAAAAAAACAGGAGAAAAAAAAAAAGAAAAAAAGAAAGAAAAAACCCTAAGATTGGCTGATTAAATATTCTGGCTAGTCAATTTAAGGCTTGCATTTTGGTCACCCAAATTATAATCCCCCAAAGTCCCTTTGGGCCTTAGCGTTGGGGGTCGCGAGATATCTCGTGCTTAGCCGATAAATAAAAAAAAAAAGGAAAAAGAAAAAAAATTGGGTGTTTGAATTTTTAAATTCTTTATTTCCATGTTGCCCCTTAAGTCAAATTGTAGTAGTGAAAATTGTCCCAAGGCAAGTTGTTTTCTTATTAGGAGCTTAGGCTTAGTGTTGTTTCAAAAACTTTTTGATCTTGAGTTGATTTGGGATTTTTTATAAAACCAAAAAGTTAAAAGAATGAAATTTGAATTTTTTAAGGAATTCAAAAACTCAAATTAACTATTTAAAAAAAATGAACCTAAAACTCATTTCGTAAATGAGTTAAGTTTAAAACTTGTTTAGATAAAAAAGGGCCCAAGCAAACAACTTTTTTAAATTTTCTTTTAGTATTTTTAATAATTTTTAATTTTTATGTTTTTTTATTCTTACATTTAAATGTTTTTTTAACCTTTTTTTTATGATTTTTAAATTATACTAGTAATTTTCCCTAATACTTTTTATTATTTTTCAAATATAATATGATTTTTAAAAAAATATTTTGACTATTAAGCCTACTCTCCACCCCAATTTTTTTAAAAATATGAATGGCACTTCTAGCGAGTGGCTCTCAAGAGAAAAATAAAAGCTTAAAATTAAATTCTTTTTTAAAAAAAATATTTTTTAAGAAAAAATTTGATTTGTTTTTTTAAATCGGTTGGAGCTAAGCTTCATTTAAAGCGAGTTAATCTTAAGTAGCTTCCCCGATTTAGTCAATTAATTATAAAACCCTCATCCCCCAATTAACTTTTCCCTATTTAGAAAACCCTTTTGGAAATGAAAAACTCTAAATTTTTTTTTCCCCAAAATTTTCATAAATTTTTCCTAAAGATATTATCATGATCAAGATTATACAAATGAATAAACATCAAAATGATTTTATGTTGATTTTTAAAAATCTAGAAAATTTTTAATCTTTTTTTAAATTATAAATTTAT
Source organism: Laguncularia racemosa (assembly GCA_037954665.1). NCBI lineage: Eukaryota > Viridiplantae > Streptophyta > Magnoliopsida > Myrtales > Combretaceae > Laguncularia > Laguncularia racemosa. Next base: position 17,540 of record JBBMOL010002000.1, read on the forward strand.
GATAATTTAAAGAAAAAAAATTTAGGGGATGTGGGACCCAAGGTTCCCCATCCTTTTTTATATCACTAATAGTTACCATTTTATTTTGTATTTGGTAGTTAGGGGGAAAAAGGGGGAAAAAATGAACCAAAAACAAAGGGAAAATGGGGGAAAGAAAGAATACTCCATAATATTTCTATACTTCATCAATTGAATTTGTCTTGATTCAAAATACCTGAAAATAAATTCATAAATTTTTATGGTTCCCTTTGTTAAAATTCTTAAATTTTAAAAAAATAGAAAAATTAAAAGGCATACCAAAAAAGTAATTGATGAACAGTTTTAAAATCTGGGCTAAAGGGCTTTCCCGCCCAAATTTTTTTTTTTTTTTTTTGGGGTCTTAAGAAAAGTGAAATCGTCATTTTTCAAATATTACTATAGATGGACCCTCAAAGGTGGCCAAACCAAGGTTGCGATGCTCCCTTTTTTTTACACGAAAGGGAACCCAAAGTCCGGTTCACCTTCTGTATGAGGAAAAGGGCTACAATGAAAGGGGTTCATCTAAAGGAAAAGAAAGAAACACTTTATACTGGCCACCAGTGGGATAACGTTTTATGATAACCTACATTGGTATATTTTGAGTGCCACCTCATATGCTCGATTGTTGGTTATTTTCTTTTCCCTTTTTTTTTGGAAACAAAAAACCTCTAAAAAATGGTCCATGAATCCCCTAATAAAGGAAAAAATTTTATCCTACTAAATAGGGAACAATAAATCCCACTAAATCAGGAATAATAATATATCCCACTATACAGGAAAGTTTTGTTCCAAATAATTCCTAATTTTTGGTGAAGCAACTCATTGATGGAATGGTTATAAAAAGGAGTATTACGGGGTCCCCAATCTTGCTCGCTACTACAGGGAAAAACACCTTTTATATTGAGGAGTTAAGGTTTAGAAGCACCAAAACCCTAACCGAGGGCGTAACATTATTTCCACCGAACGGACACCCATTTGCTTTGCAATTTGGGTGGAGGTATGTAAAGGATTTATTTCACTTCCGCTGGGCCCCATATGATTAAGTTTTTTATATGCTAGTTTAACATTTTGGGATCAGAGCCCTTAACGCCTCTGCCTTGTCCTATTGAAAATTTTGTGGAGTTTGGGTTTGGTTTTTTATTTGTTGGCCCCTTTGCGGTGTTTTTAATTTGCTGGTTTATTAGAAATCGGGTTTAAATGATGAAATTTTATTTCTCATGTACTTATTGGGTTTCAAAGTGTAAGTATGACGTTTAGCAGAATAATTTTATATTTTAAAAATTTTTTGCATTTGTAATGAAAAAATTTATTAAAGGGAATTAATTCCTTTTTGCATGCTATGAACTTAATTTGTGATGTTGCATGCTTATGTTATTTTAAGTGCACAATTTATGGTTTGCCATTATACTTTAAATGCTGATTAGACAATATAAGAATGTTAGAAATATATTCATAATATATTGCTCATGATTTTTTGATACACACGTGGAATATCTGTTGTAACACGGCCGTGCCTGGGGCCGTGCCTCTGGCCATGTCAGCTTTTGAAAGCATAACTGTTGTAACACGGCCGTGCCTGGGGCCGTGTCAGCTTCTGGAAGCATAACTGTTGTAACACGGCCGTGCCTAGAGCCGTGCCTCTGGCCGTGTCAGCTTCTGGAAGCATAACTGTTGTAACACGGCCGTGCCTGGAGACGTGCCACTTGCCGTGTGAGCTTCTGGAAGCATAACTGTTGTAACACGGCCGTGCTTGGAGCCGTGCCTTTGGCCGTGTGGAGCTTCTGGAAACATATTTGTTGTAACACACGGCCATGCCTTGAGCCGTGCTTGAACCATGTGTGTTTTTGGGAGAGAATCTGACTGGAGACACGGCCGTGCCTCCTGGTCGTGCCTCTTAGCCTAAGGATTTAGTTAATGATTAAGTGATCCATATAATTTTAAATGATTTAGGGAATAGCCACAACATCCTTAATTGATTAAAATTATAAGGATTAATTAGGATCACATATTGTTTAAATAAATATTGTGTAGACAAAATATCAAATTATATTTTCTAATTTACCCACAGGAATTAGAAAAGGGAACATAATTTGATAGTTTTATTGTAAGGCTTAAGAAGAATCTAATTGAATTAGAACTTTAGCCCACAGGCAAGTTTTATGTCACTAGATTCACATTCTATCATGATAATAAGTCTTAAGTAGAATCTAATTGAATTAGAACTTTAGCCCACAGGCAAGTTTTATGTCACTAGATTCACATTCTATCATGATAATAAGTCTTAAGTAGAATCTAATTGAATTAGAACTTTAGCCCACAGGCAAGTTTTATGTCACTAGATTCATAATTTTTCATGATTTTCATTGGTAAAAGCATGTTATATATTGATTAGCCTCGAATTTTGAGCATGTTCATTTAATTATTGCAGCAATTCAACCTGTCAATTTTTCTGATATGCGATGTGATGTTCCCGAGCTCAAAGGGGATAACTATAAGGTTTGGAAGGAGAGGGTTCTCCTTCATTTGGGATGGATGGACATTGATTATGCTATAAGGAAAGAAGAGCCCCCTACAGTAACAGAAACTAGCACTCTAGATGCGATAAGTCTTTATGAAAAATGGGAGCGATCCAATCGCCTATCAGTTATGTTCATAAAGACTAAAATTTCTGCTGGTATCAGGGGCTCTGTCGAGCAATATCAAAGGGTCCAAGATTTGCTGAAGGCCATTGATGAGCAATTTGCTACTTCAGACAAGGCAATGGCCAGCACCCTAATTATAGAGCTTTCAACTCTAAGACTCACCAATGTTAAGGGTGTGCGTGATCATATCATGCGCATGAGGGATATTGCGGCCCAATTGAAGGCATTGGAGGTTGAGTTATCAGAATCCTTCCTTGTTCACTACATTCTTTGCACTTTACCTCAACAGTATGGCCCATTTAAGATATCCTATAACACACATAAGGATAAATGGTCAATCAATGAATTATTGACCATGTGTGTTCAGGAAGGGGGCAGACTAATTATGGAGGAAAAGGAAAAAGAGAATGTGAACTTTACTACTCATGGGAAGAGCAAAAGGAGGGATCAAGCCAAGGACAAAGGGAAAGGGAAAATCCCTCCCATAAAGGACATTAAGAAGGAAGCTGTGTGCTTTTTCTGTAAAAAGAAAGGGCATATGAAGAAACAGTGCACCAAGTTCATGCAGTGGCTTGATAAGAAAGGTACTCAACTTTCACTTGTTTGTTATGAAACCAATATGATTGATGTTAATCATAACACATGGTGGATTGATTCTGGTTCTACAATCCATGTGACCAATTCATTGCAGGATTTAAGAAACCTGCGGAATCCAGTAGGAAGTGAGCGTAGCATCTATTCAGGCAATAAGATGTCCTCACATGTGGAAGCTGTTGGGACGTGAAGCTTAGTTTTAAGTAGTGGTTACATTTTGCAATTGAAAAGGACATTTTATATTCCTGGGATACTCTAGGAATTTAATTTCAGTTTCCAGACTTGTATCAGATGGTTATTCCTTTAACTTTTCGGACTCAGGATTTAATTTGTTTTATAAATTTGATGTTATTGGATGTGGTATTTTGTCTGATGGTCTTTTTCTTCTTAGTTTACAAAATGATGATAACCATACTATTATGCATGTTCATGAAAGGATTGGCACTAAACGATGTGTTATGAATGAGGAATCCTCTATGTTGTGGCATCGGAGATTAGGTCATATCTCCATTAATAGAATTAAGAGGTTAGTAAATGATGGGGTACTTAGTGCTTTAGATTTTACTGATTTTGAGACTTGTATAAGTTGTATTAAGGGAAAACAAACTAACAAGTCGAAAAAGGGTGCCAAAAGGAGTTCTGAATTATTGGAAATCATACATACAGACATTTGTAGTCCAGACATGGATGCGTATCGTAACAAGTATTTTGTCTCTTTTATAGATGATTACTCACGATATATGTATCTCTACTTGCTTAATAACAAGAATGAAGCATTAGATGCTTTTAAGGTATTTAAAGCAGAAGTAGAAAAACAATGTGGAAAACATATTAAAATCGTGAGATCTGATAGAGGCGGAGAATACTATGGTAGATACACAGAGAATGGACAAGCGACTGGTCCATTTGCGAGGTTTCTTCAAGAAAATGGGATTGTTGCCCAATACAGTTTACCTGGCTCTCCAGACCAAAATGGAGTAGCTGAAAGGAGAAACCGAACATTATTGGACATGGTGCGGAGTATGCTTGCAAACTCCAAGCTTCCTAACTTCTTGTGGAATGAAGCTCTTAAACGGCTGTGTGCATATTAAACCGAGTTCCAACCAAGGCTGTCCAAAGGACGCCATTTGAATTATTCAAAGGATGGAAACCGAGTTTGCGACATGTACGCGTTTGGGGATGTCCGTCTGAAGTAAGAGTCTACAATCCACATGAGAAGAAGTTGGACCCAAGGACTATTAGTGGGTATTTTGTAGGATATGCCGAAAGGTCTAAGGGATACAGATTTTTTTATCCATCTCATAGTACTAGGTTTGTGGAATTAAGAAATGCAAAATTTCTTGAGAATGACTTGATCAGTGGGAGCGTTCGATCTCAAGACATTGGTTTTGAGAAAGACCATTCAGATGCCCAATATGACGCCTCGGGCAGTGGATGATTGTTGTTAACAACACGCCTCCAGCATAAATGCGTGTTGAAAATTCAGTCCCCGAGGTACCACAAGCTGTCAATCCTGATTCAGTAGATGTTGAAGTTCAACAGATACCCGAAGCTGTTGAACAGCCTGCTGAACGATATGATCCTGCCCTTCAAGAGAATGTTGATCTAGCATTGAGAAGATCTACTAGAGTAAGGAAATCATCAATTCCTAGTGACTATGTTGTATATCTACAAGAATGTGACTACAATATTGGAGCCGAAAATGATCCTGAGTCGTTTTCACAGGCCATGAGTTCTAAGGATTCGAACTTGTGGCATAATGCATGAAAGATGAGATGGATTCGATGGCATCTAACGGAGTCTAGAATCTCGTCAAGTTGCCTGATGGTGTAAAAGCCATTGGATGTAAATGGGTCTTCAAAACTAAGAAAGACTCACAAGGCAACATTGAGAGAATAAAGCAAGACTCGTTGCTAAAGGATTCACTCAAAGGGAAGGAATTGATTATACAGAGACATTTTCTCCTATGTCTAAAAAAAAAAGATTCCCTTCGTATAATGATGGCTTTGGTTGCCCCACTTGATTTGGAGTTGCACCAAATGGATGTGAAAACGGCTTTCCTTAATGGAGATCTAGAGGAAGAGGTTTACATGAAACAACCTGAAAGATTTCTTCTAGTGAAGGTGAGCACTTGGTTTGCAAGCTTAATAAATCCATATATGGATTAAAACAAGCCTCCCGTCAATAGTATTTGAAATTCCATGATATCATCACTTCATTTGGCTTTGAAGAAAACATGATGGATCAATGTATATACCAAAAGGTCAGTGGGAGTAAAATTTGTTTTCTTGTGCTATATGTGGATGATATTTTACTTGCAACTAATAATAAGGGGTTGCTATATGAGGTGAAACAATTTCTCTCAAAGAACTTTGATATGAAGGATATGAGTGGGGCATCTTATGTCATTGGCATTAAGATCCATAGGGATAGATCTCAAGGAATTTTAGGCTTGTCTCAAGAAACCTATATCAATAAAGTTTTAGAGAGATTTCGGATGAAAGATTGTTCACCAAGTGTAGCACCATTATAAAGGGTGATAAATTCAGCTTAAGTCAGTGTCCCAAAAATGAGCTTGAGCAGGAACAAATGAGAAACATCCCCTATGCTTCAACTGTTGGAAGCCTGATGTATGCTCAGGTCTGTACCAGACCTGACATTGCATTTGCTGTTGGGATACTAGGAAGATATCAGAGTAACCCAGGTATTGACCACTGGAGAGCTGCAAAGAAGGTAATGAGGTACCTTCAAGGGACAAAGAGTTATATGCTCATATATAGACGAACCGATAATCTAGAGGTTGTTGGGTACTCCGATGCGGATTTTGCTGGCTGTGTTGATTCACGTAAATCAACATCTGGTTATGTTTTCATGTTTGCCAGTGGGGCCGTATCTTGGAGAAGTGCAAAGCAGACCTTGACTGCTACTTCCACGATGGAGGCCAAGTTCATATCTTGTTTTGAGGCTACCTCACATGGTGTATGGTTAAAGAGTTTTATATCTGGGCTTAGTATTGTCGACTCTATTTCTAGGCCATTAAGATTGTACTGTGATAATTCAGCTGCTGTATTTATGGCTAAGAACAATAAGAGTGGTAGTCGAAGTAAACATATCGACATCAAGTACTTAGCCATAAGAGAACGTGTTAAGGAAAAGAAAGTGGTCATCGAGCACATTAGCATTGAGTTAATGATAGCTGATCCTTTAACTAAAGGTATGCAACTAAAGAGTTTTAAGGATCATGTGATGAGAATGGGACTTGGTTCCATAATGTAATTTTTATTATGTTTAATTTTAATAAAACTCTTATTCAGTTGATGTTTTCTCATTTAGCCTTGTGTACACATTTGTTTATTCATTTATTTTGAGAAATATCATTAAGTTTGGACTAGAATAAACATCGGGTTTATTCATCAAGTTCTATAAGATTGAGAAGCACAATGCATTGTAATACATGGGAGATAATACTCGTCATTAAAGGACATATCACCATGATTCATGAATTTTGTTTCTCATTAAGATAAATTATGGAATACATGGACCAAGTGGGAGAATGTTGGTTATTCTCTTTCCTTTTTTTATTGGAAATAAATAACCTCTAAATATGGTCCATGAATCCCATAATAAAGGAACAATATTATCCTACTAAATAGGGAACAATAAATCCCACTAAATCAGGAATAATAATATATCCTACTATATCAGGAAAGATATGTTCCAAATAAATCCTAATTTTGTGGAACAACTCATTGATGAAATGAGTTATAAATAGGAGTATTACGGGGTCCCTAATCCTGCTCACCACTACAGAAATACACCATCTATATTGAGTGAGTTAAGGTTTAGAAGCACCAACCGTAACCGAGGCGTTAACATTATTCTCCACCGAACAGGACACCTATTTGCTTTGCAATGGCTGGAGGTATGTAAAGGATTTATTTCACTTCCGCTGCCGCGTATGATTAAGTTTCTATATGCTAGTTTAACAAATATTCCATATATTTGCATAAATAGTAGATAAATATTACTAATATTTAAATATATGATGATAATAATATAATTTTAAAAAACTATTATTTATATTTTTACATATTAAAATTTTATTAACATTTAAGGCCTATTAATACTTTTAAAGTTGTGGTTAGAACTAAAACTAAATTATAGATTAAATAATCATAAAACACGCGATAAAACAAGAGAAATTAGAACATACGTACTTACCACCTCACTACGTCGTGGAATGCATTCAATACATACACATACGTACTACTCCTACCGACATGAGGGACGTTGATTGTGGTACCTTTGGTCTATTATGCTTTCCATACAACCTCACATGACAGCCTTTGATTGTTCTGACTTTGCGCTTCATCATTTGCTCTGAACTCTTTGATTGTTGTACCCACCACACCGCACGTGTGACTCCTGAAAATTGCAATTACTCCTTCTGAATCCATGCATTTGCAAGCAAAGGAAAGAGAATGCATGTACAAAACTCGACAAAACAATGTACAGGAGTCTTCTGTACGTTGTCACATGGGTTGATATGGTCAGGACAGTATATAGTGTGTGAATATATTTAATATTGCAGCAATGGGATCATAAATATATACATATATATATATATATATATAGAGAAAGAGAGAGAGGGAGAGAGAATGCATATATAAAACTCGACAAAACAATGTACAGTAGTCTTCTGTACGTTGTCACATGCGTTGATATGACCAGGACAGTATAGTGTGTGAAAATATTTAATATTGTGGCAATGGGATCATATATATATATATATATATTGGAATGTCTAGTCGAACGTGTTAGTAGAAAAGTAGTAATGATGCCAAACTTGAAAATGGGGCCGAATCAGTCCGAAACCATTTATGGGTACAAAGATATAGAATGTATAATAAAAGATTAAAAAAATTAAAAAATAAAATTTAGTTTTAATTGTACATTGTTAAAAATATAAACCTTTTTTAAATAAAAATTTATAAATATCCAACTAAATATATATTTAAAGCATATTTATTTATTATATGTTAATAGTAATACTTTAAATATTATAGATGGAAGATAAATTTCCTTATTTTATATGAAAATAGTTTTATTTTTCAATTATTATTTAAGATAATATTAAATGTTCTATTTTAAATGCTTTATTTTAGTTTCATTTAAAAAGAAAAATTGAATCAACCTAGCCTACCAATTTAACTAGTTAGTGACGTTAAACTATAATGACCCATTCAACTTAGTAGGTCATTGGCTAGTTTAGAATAAGCCATCATGAATCAGTTCAAAATCGACCATCATGGGCTAGTTCACTAGTTATAAACCAATTAACTATTTTAAATCGATTCGTGATTTAAAACTGGCTCTTACCCAACTCTAGATACCATTGGATCCACAACCTTAAAACTCATGCCAATGCATAGAGAGATAAGCTTCATAAGAAACTCAAAAGATAATTCATTCCGCTGAGGAAAAGGACATAAACTCTCAATATTCAATTGCGCTGGGAGACTTCTTTTCTACATTCTCAAAATACATTGCAATAACCTATTTATAATAAGTTTAGTCCTTGATACAAAGTACTAGACATTTCAGAATAAAAAAAAGCAAAACAATATAACTTTTTTATATTATGTTTAGTATCTATTATACTGGGTAAAGATTTTTATAATGTCAATGTTTGGATAAATAAAATATTATACTAAATAAGATATACAAAGTATTGAAAAATTTTTTTATGTTTTTGTCTAATGAATTTGATTTTTATATTATATTTTAGATGATATAAAATATAATAATTTTATTTAGTACTTTAAGATTATTTTTGTCTAATAATAAAAAAAATACAAAACAAATAAGAGAAAAAAATTATGTTTAGTACAATACCACAAATTTATTATAATCAAACGATATATTAAGAAACAAGTAAAATATATACAAAGTATATTCTAATATGTGTCGAAGAACTATCTAAAACTAATTAGAAATAATCCTTGTCAACAAATAACAAAATCCTAATTAACAAATATAGCACACTTGACCGGCTAGCTATATGGCAATATATAGGATAGTCGTTGCTTGGAAGTCGATCGGGCCGCCTCGAAATCTACGTTGGCCGGTCTGCCGGTTCTTGCTCGGTTGACTCGGCTCGATTTTATTTGTCCATCTAACATCTTAGAATAGAATCCTTCTCGTGTTCTATCCGAATCAAATAATGTTAGTCCTAAAGTTACGGATCCATGTCCGTGTAATTCCAAATCTCTAAGTCAATGTCAACATCATGTCGATCTTTACAAACAGTTCTTAATAAGCATTCACCGACTACTTTTCCCTTTTCTTTTTTGGAAGAAATTTATAAATATACTCTTAAATTATTGATGAGGTTAAAAATAATTTTTTTTTTTTACTTTTAAAAATATAATTATAATAATTTTCAAAATATATATATAATTACCAATTGTTATTAAATTATTACAACCTTTTAAGATTTTAACAATGATTTAAGGATGTACTATGGTATTATGTTGAAACTCTCAACCTACCCTATGTTTAAGAATAGAACTTAGAGGATGAACGCATGATTTTAATTAAAAAAAGAAAAGGAAATGGAAAAGGAAAGCATATATAGATTAGGGCATATGGGGTGATGGTAGGATTTGTGATCATAAAACATGTTGTATGCAAATTTACATTTGATTATTTACACATCTATTCATCATACAATAAATGCAGATTCATCATTAGTAATAGCATAAGCCTATTGTCAACACCAAAAGAGTTTTCGATCAGAAGAAACTTTTGCTTCAAAGACATGAAAAGCGGCTCTTTGGGTTTATGGAGAGATTGATGGTATGCGTAGACGTTTGGTTTGTGTAGTTCAGGTAACTTGGTCATGTGGGTAGGACCAAACTCCCAACAGGAACATTGGTCATCCTGTCTTGCCATTATTCTCTTCCATTCCTGTCAATTAATTAATTAATGATTGTATATATTTACTCTTCAATACTTATATACTTTTTTATTTGAATCATTATTTTTTTTTCCTTTTATTTTAGTTATCAATATTTTGAAAATCTTACCAAAAAAAGACATTAATTAAATTTATTAAGTTTTCTATTAATCCGTAACATATATCAACTTTAAATTGGTTTATAATAATTAAATTAATAAAAGAATAATATTTAATAAATTTATTTGTATAATATAATAAAAATAATATTAAATATATTTAATGATATAATATAATAAAAAAAGCAAAAATATTAATTAAAATTAAGAAAATGTGATGAAAAAATTTGTGTATACCCTTATCACATGGGCAACTAGCCTAAAGAATCTAATACGTACTTATATGAATAGAAAATTTAACATATTTAATGAAAATTTTATTTTTGTAAGGTTAAAAAATATTAAGGATTCAAATAAAAAAAAAAGTTGAAGATTCAAATAGAAAAATAAGTAAATGTTAAAGATTAAAATTGTACTTTTTCCTATAATGAACTACTAAGAGATCAATAGTTTATCGAGTAATGTTGTGTGTAAAAGCTTGACTACTCTCTTGTTTTTTGTGTGTGCATGTCATTGATTACTATGAGATCAATAGTTTAGTGAGTCATGCAATGTATAAAAGCTTGACTATCTTGTTTTGTGTGTGTGCATGTGTGTGTGTGTTTAAATGAGTTATTTCATTTCCCGAGTTATGATTTGGGAACATCACATAACTTTATATATGTTGTTATGTGTATTGGGCAAGTTCAAGCATAAGAAACAACCGTTTGACGTAATTATGGACCTTATGGTAGCATTACTCTAAAAAGATTGTGAAATCAGTATCCATAATTGCACTAGCGGATTCATGTTCTTTCATGTTGTTTTCCACCATGGTTATTTAGATTTGCCATGTTAAATCTTATATATCATATCTTTTCACTTTTTTTACTTATTTATCTAGTGTATGTGCTCTAGTTCATAATGACAAATCCAAAACGGTAAATAAAGTCTCAACAAAAGTAGTATCGTATATATTCTCAATGTTGGATATGATGATAAGATGGATTAGATTCAAAGGGAAAAATTAATTTTTGGGCTAAATATTAGTGTTGAAGTTTTGGTTAATGAAAGGGTGTAAGAAAGTTTGCAAAATAAAGAAGATCGAATTCTTGCATGTGCAAAGTGATACCCCAAAGTTTAATTAGATGTGCCTAATATTGTCATTTGCATTTGTGCATTTTTTAATTGTAATTTCTTATTTGTTTCTATATACATGTTATTTATGGTTTGAAACTTGATTTAAGAACTAGATACTATATTACATGTCATTAATCAGTAAATGTAAATTCATTATCAAATTTAATAGACCTAGGGCCTATTTGGTTTGTTTTATTTTTATTCGTTTGGTGTATATTTCATATCTATTCGAATATAACCATTTGAATTAAATTTAGATGGGATTTAGATGAAAAATATATAATTACATATATACCATTATTAGAAAAAAATTCAAATCTCTAAACTTTATTTTGAAATATAAATAAATTATATATAAATCAGAACAATTTATCTTAATAGCAAATTTACAAGCAAATACAGATTAAATATATATCAAATGCAAATCAAATACAAATACAAATATAAATAAAAACTAGATAATCCAAACAAACCTCTAAATTGTTGAACCGGTTGATTATGGTGCTAAAGTTAACTTGCTAATAGAACTAGTTTTCGTCACAAGTATTTGGCAATACGATGCTTGCAACAGGTGTATGTTAATGGTAAATAAATTCTACATTATATTTAGTGAACCACATTAATTTCAAAAACTGATTGCTATGGATTTTAATCTCTTCATCATCATGATACATCAGATTGATCTACTGCATGATGTGCAATTCAATAGTCTCGATCTTATTTACTTAGCTTCTTGAATTATGGGCTCGAATAAATCCTTCCATGGACTGGTAACCATTACAACTCTTTCGAGCCCCTAGA
>JBBMOL010002001.1:0-29759 GCA_037954665.1 Laguncularia racemosa
TTCATTCCGACTTATCAATCGGTCTTTCATCCCGATTGTGCGTCTTCACATTATACCAAGGTTCTTGTCTCGCTTATAGACAACGGGTCGCAGTTTCCACTTTAGGTGTTTGGCCGTCTTAGGTAACGAATTTCCGAACGTATTGGTATTGAGTTTCGTCACGGGTTGGCGTAGTTCGTATCAACACACCTCACTTTCTCTCTTGGAACAACAACTCAAGAAGATCATTATCTCAATCAAAGCATTCAAGATTCGAACTTCCGGGTGGTAATCATGAACTCTAGTTGCTCTCCTATCAATTGTAATTACATTTTATCTCTCATGGAGGAGTAATCTAGAGATCTAGACCTCTTTTGAAACCATTCTTGTTATGTGATGAAGGATTGATCTTAATGAAGACATATTGATGTTCATTCGTTTCATTACTTATTCTTGATGAGTATCTTAGATTTATATTTCCGGAGTATGAATCTATGTTTGATTTCATTCAAGTTGATTGAGAAATTGCTTGTATGATTAGATCTAAGGGTAATGAATGAGATTTGATCGTGATTCTAGAGATAGGATAGCGAAAATCTTCTGTTTACCAACCGAACGGTGAGAGAGTCAAGTGCTTCATGCAATCCTAGGTTGCTATTGGTTGAGAAGAGATTCTAACGAATAAACCTAGATTAGATAAGCTAATAGATTTGAGAAAACTATTAGTTTGACTAATGAAACTCCACAGCTTAAGAACTGGATTGTTTAATCTTTAGTTTCTAATGATTCGCATGGCATGAATGGGATTAGAGAGAGGTCTAGGTTGCTTAGTTGTTGATTTGAACTCGTGTTTTGTTAAGTTCCTTTTCTTTAGTTTAGTACATTTTATAATTAGTCTCTTTTAGTTAAGTTCATTGAATCATTTACTCGCCTTGATCGGTTGGATAATAGGAACGGAGTAAATATTAGTAATTGGTGAACTTTAATCTTCCTTGGAACGACCCTGATTTCGAACACTATATTACGCTACGATAGGTGCACTTGCCTATTGCATCATAGTTGGAAGCAAGGAACAGGTTTATAAATTATTAAGCTACGATCCGCAACGATCAAGTTTTTGGCGCCGTTGCTGGGGAAGTATTAAGGATTTCACCTTTATTAAGAAAACTTCTTACTTATTAATTTAGCCATTTTCTTTTTATTTGTTTCATTGATATTCCTTTGGTTGATTGAATAGTGAATCTACTGACTTTCTACATCTCTTGACAGTGCATGACCAGAAGCCATTCCAAGGAACTTATTGACTTCAATCCAGAACCTGAAAGAGTTATTCGAAGATACAACAAGAGAGGAAAGTTTAAGGCAGAAGCTTCATCAACAATTCTAAGGGAAGACTCACCAAAAGGAGAGATGGAGAATGTACCAGAAGATGATCCGGTTGAAAACCCTTCGCCCCCTCATCAGATAGTTCAAAACAGGGGAAGAGTGAATGGTCTTCCAAGAACCAACTTGGATTATTCTCGACCAAATCTTCAAAGTATAACTTCCAGTATTGTTAGACCACGGGTTCAGGCCACCAATTTTGAGATAAAGCCAAGTATGATCAAGATGGTTCAAGACAATGCCCAGTTTGAAGGATTACAGGATGAAGATCCCACAACACATGTTCGACTCTTCTTAGAGTTGTGCGACACTTTCAAGTTTAATGGGGTTAGCGAAGATGCAAAAAGGCTTAGACTTTTCCATTTTTCCTTAAGGGGGAAAGCTAGGCAATGGTTGGGGAACTTACCCAATGAGTCCATCACTACATGGGATGATTTATTAACAAGATTCATGGACAGATACTTTCCTCCCTCAAAGACTACCAAACTCAGAGCGGAGATACAAGGATTCTATCTGAAGGACTCAGAAACTCTCTTTGAGGCATGGGAGAGATTCAAGGAATCATTGAGAAAATGTCCGCATCATGGGATTCCCGAATGGTAGCAAGTTCAGTTATTTTACAATGGGCTAAATTATCAGACAAAGCAAACGATTAATGCAGCTGCTGTGGGACTCTCAAACATCAAACCCCAGAGGAAAGCCTACGTCTTTTTGAAGACATGGCTGAAGACGATTATGAGAGCTCACGTGGTCGAATTAGAGAAAGAAGGACTCCTGGTGTTATGGAGATGGACGTAGCCTCTACTATACTTGCCAAGGTTGATACGTTAGCAAGACAAGTCAATCAAATGTCTACTTCGTCTCAACAAGCAGCAACTGTAGAGCCTTACTTTGTTGAGGGAACCGACACTGCCTATGTTGATTATATGGGAAGTTCATCTCGTCCTTAAAACAACCCATATAACAACATTTATAATCCGGGTTGGAGGAATCACCCAAACTTTTCGTAGAGCAACAACAACAACATACAAAGGAACAACCCTAATCCTCCTCTAAGCTTTCAAAGACCACCTGGCCAATCATCTAAGTCGTCGGTTGAGGAGATGCTGACTAAGCTGGTAAAGGATTCTGAAGAAAGAGATAAGTCCATCCACCAGATGTTGAAAAATCAAGAAACCACTCTTAAGAATCATGATGCATCTATTCACAACCTGGAGACACAAGTCGGGCAAATGGCCAAACTTTTATCAGAAAGGCCTCAAGGCTCACTCCCAAGAAATACAGAACCAAACCCCAAAGAATATGTTAAGGCAGTAACTTTGAGGAGTGGTAAGGAGCTGAGTCTAAAGTTTAAGAAGAAGAGAATGGGGTAATTGAATCGACCAAGGAGCCAGCTACCATCAAGAACAAGGGTAAACAGCTAGATGAGCAAGATTCCACATCAATGCCCGTCCTAGAATATAGGCCCACCATTCCTTATCCAACTAGTTTAAAGAAAGATAAGACTGATGAACAGTATGGGAGATTCTTAGAAGTGTTTAAACAGTTGCATATCAACCTTCCCTTGTTGAGGTACTGACTCAAATGCCAAAATATGCAAAAATTTTAAAGGAATTGTTGTCAAACAAGAGGAAATTGGAAGAGTTTTCTACCGTAACTTTGGGAGGAGAGTGCTCAACTGTGATCCAAAATAAACTACCTAGGAAGCTCAAAGATCCTGTGAGTTTTACAATTCCCTGTCTTATTGGGAATTTATTAGAGGAAAAAGCATTGGCAGATTTGGGAGCAAGCATCAACCTTATGCCTTACCAATTATTTAAAAAGCTGGGGTTCGGGGAACCCAAGCCAACAAGAATGAGCTTGCAATTGGCCGGCCGAATTGGTAAAATTCCAAGGGGGGTAGTGGAAGATGTGCTAGTAAAAGTCCAAGACTTCATTTTTCCAGTGGACTTCGTCATCCTTGATATGGAAGCTGATGTGGAGATTCCTCTCATTTTGGGAAGACCATTTCTGGCTACGGTAAGAGCTATGATAGACGTAGGAGATGGGAAGTTGGTCTTGCGAGTGGGGAATGAAGAGGTCATAGTAAAGATCAGATGTTCTAAAACAAAGTATGTATCATGATGATACATGTTTTGCTATGGATTACCTTGATGTGATGGTGTCTAATGCTATGGGAGAGTCGTTGGCTGATGATGAAGTGGAGTTTTGCTTAATGAGTGGGGGAGAAGAAGAATTTGAAAGTGAGGTATTGAGATCAGCTGTAAAGCAGCCTAATGACCATGCCGAATTAAAAAAGGATAGAGGCTTTGAGGATATAAGCCGTTCCAACATCTACAAGTCTAAGCCATCTATAGAGGAGCCCCCTGAATTGGAGCTCAAACAACTACCAAGTTATCTCCAATATGCATTCTTGGAAGAGGGTTCTAAACTTCCAGTCATCATATCTTCGAATCTCGACAAGGATCAGAAGGAGAAGCTCTTACTTGTTCTTGGTGAACATAAGAAAGCTATTGCCTGGAAGATGGCTGATATAAAGGGCATTAGTCCCTCATTTTGTACCCATAAAATCCTGTTGGAAGATGATGTTAAGCCTGTGATCCAACCCCCGCATAGACTGAACCCAAACATGAGGGACGTGGTAAAAAAGGAAGTAGTAAAACTACTTGATGCAGGGATGATCTACCTAATCTTTAATAGCCCATAGGTAAGTCCTATACAAGTTGTTCCTAAGAAGGGTGGTATGGCCGTCGTGCCAAATGAAAAAAATGAGCTTATTCCTATGAGAACGGTCACTGGGTGGAGAGTATGCATTGATTATTGCAAACTCAATGAGGCCACTAGAAAAGATCACTTCCCTCTTCCTTTCATTGATCAAATGCTGGAGAGGCTGGCTGGGCATGCTTACTATTGTTTCCTGGATGGAATGTCCGGGTATTTTCAAATCCCCATCCACTTGAGGTGATTTCAAGACGTCGAGCTAACGACTTTAAACAAAGCGTCTTTTGGAAGGCTATCAGGGCCGATCTCTTTCTTTTTCTTTTTCTTATGCATGTATATATTTAGTTTGTCTTTCCTCCTTAATGCTTTTTGATTGTATAGAAGTCGCGTTTTGGATCTTCTACAACTTTCTAAAGTAGAGAACTTTGAGGATTTTGATTGCGAAGGGCAGGTTGATCCATGAGAAGCTCGGGAGGTGCATATCGGGTTGAGGAATTCACCACATTTCATTTCAAAGGTAAGTACCAAAAAAAAAAAAATTTGCTGATACGCCCCTTTCGTGTATGGACACAGGCCGGCCCCTAGGGTGCACAGAGGGCACTACGTCCCTTCTATACGGGGGCGTATGGATCAGCGGCCGGCCCCCAAGGTGCACAAAGGGTGCTACGCCCCTTCCATACGGGGTGTATGGGCAACCTGTGTTAAAAAAAAAATCATCTTCTTCTTCCTCTTTTCCACCTCTCACGGCACATTAAAGTAACTTTTGAGGATGCAGAGATCGTAGATTCTACTTCACTTTTGCTGCAAGAACTTTTTAACTTTCTTGTTTCTCAACTCGTGGTGGTTCGTGAGGTCAATGCATGCTGACCCAGACTCAGGGGAGTACTAGTTCTTTTCTTTCCTTATCATATAATAACTTGTTGATGCATTTGTTTTCTCTTACTTCAGAATTATATGTCAAGACATTAGGGACAATGTCTCATTTAATTGTGGGGGAGAAGAATGGGATTCATTGTAGAAGGAAGAAAATGAACTAGAAGTGGTTGAAGTCCGGCAAAAGATAAAAAAAATTTCAAAATTTTTCAAATTTTTCTATTTATTCATCCCTGATGGAAAAAGACAATTTAGCATTCAATAAGGGATTAACTCTGAAAGCTTATCTTGTAATGCACTTTAGTCATGTTGAATTTTGTTAACTTAGCCAAAATTGTGGAATGAAATCCTTGCGAAGCAAGTTTACCCGTTGCTTAACGTTGGATTTTGGAATTAGGATTAGTTCGGGATCCTTAGAAAAAGGTCAATTGGTTTAACTTTGGGAAGTTTTCTAATAGGGTTAGTTCTCTTTTGAATTTCTAGAGAGCCATTTAACCCCAAAGAAGGGGCAAATGAGGTAGTCTTCTTAGTGATTCTTTCTTAAGAGATCTCTTTAATCCTTAAATCAATCAAAGTAAATAGAATTCTTTTAGTATGGGCGGGCTTTGGTCCCTTAGAAGAGCAAAGTCTAACCCCTCTACTAACTATTTGAATAACTTCCCTAAAGGTTAAGGTAGTAGAGGTTCGTTGGGGTCCTTTTTAAAACCTGGTCACCTAAGGTCATCTGGCTTGGGATCGGCCGACCGAGGAAATTACCAAAACAAGATGGGAAAGCAAAAGAAAAAAAAGAAAAAAAAAATAAAATTGAAGGGTCTTCCAACTCGAGTAATTAAGTTCGTAGGGACGCCTTCATTTGAGGGGACAACATCTGTTAACTTAGGTGATGAACCTGAGATTATCGGCTGAAAGCTCGCTACATGGGTTGCAGGATCCAATTTAGCTGATTAAAAATAAACCATGAAGAGATCTTTATAGAAGGGAAAAGTTAGGTGGAGTACTGATGCAATCTACCTTCTTTTCGGGTTACTTTGCTTGGACAGATTGCCTAAAGGATCATATCCTCCTAAATAACTTTTCAAAGTGGACTAATTCTCTTTTTTGTCTATTTGAACTTGCGATCAATCGTAGTTTGGAAGCTAACCTTAACAATAGGGATAAAAGCTTGATTTATATTGACTAGTTCTAGACTTTTGGCTGAAGTTTCCTCTGTTCAATTTCCTTGATAAGGTGTAACACAAGTTAGAAGAAAGAGGAATCCTTTTGTGTTTCAAAGTTATATCTAATGAATGTTGATGATTTTCTATTTTGTGAGTCCTCATTGAATTGAGCGTTTATCTATTTTGCTTGAGGACAAGCAAAGAATCAAGTGTAGGGGAATTTGATGAAGGGCGAAACACTTTTAATTCCTAGATGATTTCAAGCCTTTTTTATTGTAAATCGAGTGGAAATCATTTAGAATTGGTACTTAATAGCATAATGTATCGCTTTCAGGTGATGTGGAACCTATCACGAAGAAATCAATTGGATTCATCAAGAAAAGAAATGGAAAAGCCAAGCTTTTTGCCCATACACCCCTCCATACGGGGCCGTATCAACCTAGACCAGCCCCTCCAAAATGCACAGAAGGCGCTACGCCCCTTCCATACGGGGCGTATGGATCAGCGACGACTTAGATTTTCCTGATATTTGCCCCTTTTCTCTTTCCATTTTGTACATGTCTATATATATATTTAAGTGGAGAGAGAAAGGGGAAGCAGACTTAGGGTTTGACATTTGACACACACCTCACTTTTCTCCAACAACTCAAGAAGATCATTATCTCAATCAAAGCATTCAAGATTCGAACTTCCGGGTGGTAATCATGAACTCTAGTTGCTCTCCTATCAATTGTAATTACATTTTATCTCTCATGGAGGAGTAATATAGAGATCTAGACCTCTTTTGAAACCATTCTTGTTATGTGATGAAGGATTGATCTTAATGAAGACATATTGATGTTCTTTCATTTCATTACTTGTTCTTGATGAGTATCTTAGATTTATATTTTCGGAGTATGAATCTATGTTTGATTTCATTCAAGTTGATTGAGAAATTGCTTGTATGATTAGATCTAAGGGTAATGAATGAGATTTGATCGTGATTCTAGAGATAGGATAGCAAAAATCTTCTGTTTACCAACCGAATGGTGAGAGAGTCAAGTGCTTCATGCAATCCTAGATTGCTATTGGTTGAGAAGAGATTCTAACGGATAAACCTAGGATTAGATAAGCTAATAGATTTGAGAGAACTATTAGTTTGACTAATGAAACTCCACAGCTTAAGAACTGGATTGTTTGATCTTTAGTTTCTAATGATTCGCATGGCATGAATGGGATTAGAGAGAGGTCTAGGTTGCTTAGTTGTTGATTCGAACTCGTGTTTTGTTAAGTTCCTTTTCTTTAGTTTAGTACATTTTATAATTAGTCTCATTTAGTTAAGTTCATTGAATCATTTACTCGCCTTGATCGGTTGGATAATAGGAACGGAGTAAATATTAGTAATTGGTGAACTTTAATCTTCCTTGGAACGACCCTGATTTCAAATACTATATTACGCTACGATAGGTGCGCTAGCCTATTGCATCGTAGTTAGAAGCAAGGAATAGGTTTATAAATTATTAAGCTATGATCCACAACGATCAACAATATAATAAATAATAAATAACTATGAGATGAAATTAATAAAATGTACTTATATCAATGATGATACTCTAATAGCTCATTCACTTCACATGCAATAATTTTGTAATAGTTATTACATGTTTATTATATTGTTGGGTATACATGTAAAAAATGGAAAGGGGGTGTATTAATTAAAATAAAAATAAAATATCTTTTATATCCTTAATAATAGAACAATATTTATTGCATTCTTTATAATGGATAGATAATATTTAGTGATGCTGGTATCTCCAAGTAGGACTATTTATAAAAAGATGGTTAATAGACTATTGAATAGCAATTCATGAAAGTAGGGGCATAAATTACTATTCATTATTTTAAATAAATAAAAATTCATGGAATTGCTATTACAGTATTTAAAGTATAACTAAATATGATAATAGCAACACCATTTGGAATAAGGGAGAAATTGATTAGCTATTCCAGTAAACATGTAGTAATAAATGTGTATCTTTAAATAAAGTAAAGTAAAGAGTTGAGATAATGGAAAACTAATCTAAAAGTTTTCCCAAGATGAGACTCCATTAGATTGCACCATAAATCTCGTAAATAGGACCTCAGGTCCTCTCTCATAACTCACTTTAGTTTTTTTTTTTTTTAAATAAGAAAGAGGAGAATATTATTATTACTTGATATGGTAGAATAGAGTGAGAATGAGTTAGGAGGTGCACTACACCTAGTAAGTTCCCTAAGCCTTGAATTCTTTAATTCTTAAACATAGAAGTTAGAATATGTAGAAATCTTTAGTAATAAATAAAAATATAAATCTAGGAATTTATAAATAGTAATTAAATCTAAAACCAACCATTTTAGTATGAGATTATAACTAAAGATTAGTATTTCACATGTTAGGAATTTAATATTGAGTTTATTCATGATATACAATTTTTTATTGTTGAATTATAAGAAAAATTAGGAACATAATGAAGAAATCGGGGTTTTAGGATGATAAATAAATGGAGATTTTAAAAGGAAAATTGAGCTTTTTAACAAAGAACTTGGAGTTTGGAGTATAAGATCAACCAAGTTGTAGTTTGAAAGAAGAGACATGTTTGGGGAAACATTAGATTAAAGTTCTAGGTGAGATTCTCTAAAAAGTATAAATTTGTGAAGGCTGTCATTTAGGAGTTTGTTGAGATCGACTTAAGAGACATTGTGCTCAATTAGAGGCAAAAGGGATAGCAATTTTTGGCCAGGAGACCATGTAGGTCTATTGGGTATGTATATATATTGGCTAGGGTCTATTAGGTATATGGAAAAAGTGAAATAATGACTTGATTATTTATTGACATAGAAGAACGATCTTATAGTGAATATAAGTAATTGATGGATTATATATTGTATGCTTATAGAAATTAATGAAGTTATTTAAAGTTGATAGGCAAACATAGGTCCATGAATATTGTTATGTGTTGGTTGTGCATATTAGGTTAGTGATAAATTGATTAATTATGATTAGGAATTTAATATGTAATGTATGCTAATTGCGGTTGACAAAAAATTATTTTATGAAACCTAGACTTTGCAAGATCTACATGACTTGGAATCTAGGGGGTTTGATCTATACTTGAAAATGTCTTTAGACCTCTTAGGAGCAAATGGGTCACATTTTCAAGACTGACTCTAGAGATCCAATCCCTTTTTTTTTAAAAAAAAAGAAAAAGATTTGTAATAATAATAATGTAATTGATTGTATTGATTGGTATTGATACATGCAATAGCTTTCTTTCTTTTTAATTTTTTTCTCTCACCAAGCTTTGTTGCTCACTTGAGAATTATGTTTTATAGGTGAAAGTTGAGTGTAATGAATTTAGATATGACCTCTAGCTTGAGGTCAAGAACAATGTTAGTGCATCAAATAGATTTTGATTGTAGGTTGAGTCAATATAGATTTAGGTTAGTAAAGATTTCCTTAAGTTGTTGTGCCATTTGGAGATATTGAAAATTTTAATGAACAAAAGAGTTCAAGGTTTTACTATGTAAGTTGAAAGCATTATTTTATATGAATTTCTATGTTTATAGTGATTTATCATGTGTAAGAGTATGTGGTGAACTGATGATACCCTTCAATTTTAGGGCATGGTAGTTTACATAGTATCATAGCTTAATTCCGTGATTAGAACCTAAGAAATTCATTTTCAAGAGGTAAGAAGAAAAAGATTGGTGAAAAATAGACTCAATCTTAGCCCTAAAATAATGAAAGATTATTCACTTACTTTATTAAAATCTTTTATACACATGAATAAATAAATTTTGGAGGATGCAAGAATATGCATGAAGTGTTTGAGTTACTTTGATACTTATGATATAATATAGGTTGGTTATCATAAAATTTTATATTTATTTGGAGACAAATTGGCCATTGTGAAAATTCATGTATGTTATTTGTGGATGTAAGTGAGTTATTTCAAAAATTTCTTATATGTTAATAGAGACACAAGTTGGTCATTATGAAAAGGGGAGAAAATACATTTTTAATCCTCTACATTTGATCACTTTTCTATTTAAGTGTTCAAACTTTTTTTTTTTTTCATTTAAGTCCTCAAAACTTTTCAATATTTTCAAACTAAAACTCTTTTTAACATGGTTAGCTTTTAATCCACATTTGACATATGGCAACACTTAATTTGTCTATATAATTAATTTTAATGAATAATGTAATTAAATATATATATAATTTAACTAAAATAACAAAAATAATTAAAAAAAGAAAAAGAAAAGGAGTAGAATTTTTTTTTAAAAAAAGTGAAGTTTTTGAAAAAAAACAAAATCTTGTTAAGTGTTGATTGAAAATGGATGAAAACTAAGAGGCTTTGATCAATAGTGGAAAAATCTTGTTGATAGGTTTACATAAGCTTTCTATTGTCACCAGTGAAAAAAATCAAACTTAATGGAACAAATCTTATTAAGAGAAGGAAATTTTAAGGTCTATTTACTCAAAAATGACTTAATAGTATTGTCATTTTTTACTATAAATAGTTTTTATTTTACTGTAATTTAGGTGATTTATTGTTAATAAAATTGTAAATAGCTCCCACGAAGCTACTAACCATTTCTAGAAAATTGTTGACAATCTTCAAAGGGCTATCAACAATCCCTTTTTATTATTAATAGACCTGATTTTATTTTAATTAAGGTGATTTTATTATAATTACAAGAAGTAACTTTCTATCTAATAACTTTTAAGTGACTAAACCGTAAAATTCCTTATTAAGAAAAAAAAATCGATCAGGACTGCAATCTATACAAGCTATTGGTTAAATAGGACGTATAACTTTTAGAGTCGCAATAATTATTTCAGTCAGGACTTCGACTAATGAGATTGGATCAAGGACAACCTAAAGTGAAAAAGAAGAATAAAGTGTTGAATTTATATGTGAATTACAACCAAAAGATAGACTATGTCATCAAGGTGGTTCTATTGAGACTTGTCTGTTGGAAAATCCCAAACTTTAAGTTGTTTAATTCGAGATGACTTCAAATTGGACTCCAAAAAAAGCCACCATCAGTGTTGAATTCCAAACTAAAACCTTCCTCATCTATCACCCTACAATCAAGACCCAGAATTAGAACACTTCAATTGAGATAGGTTTCCTCTTTTTTTTTCTTTCCTTATTTTTATTTTTTATTTGTTTAATTTATATATATTTAATTATGTTATTTTATTTATATTAATTATTTGAACTTATTAGGAGCTACCATGTGTCAAATATGGATGAAAAAGTTAATAGTGTTATTAAGTCTTTAAATTGTAAACATTAGAAAACATTGAGAAATCTAATAGAAAAATACAATAAAATAAGGGTTGAAGACTCAAATTAAAAAAAAATGTTCAAATGTTAAGAACTGAAAATATACCTTTTCCTTATAAAAAATTCAAACATTTGGAGACATAAAGTTTGTTATTACGAAAATTATAATATAAAATGGGAATAATCTTAGGTGAATAGCATCTTTAAATACCTAATTACTTTTCAAAGTAGTACATAACTACAAATAGCCATGTAAATGTTCATTAGCATCCTCTAATACTCCACTTGATGTAGACAAATTAAGATTATAAGTTATGGAACAACTTGACCATACGAAGTTAGAGAAGAAGAAGAATCGAAAGTTAGGAATAGGACATTGACACGCTCAGAACGTATATAAATTGGGAGCGTAAATTGCAACAAGTGCACTGGTTGTATCAAGTAATAGAGTGGTGAAAAGTAAGGTTGTCGATCCCTCGAGGAACCAATAGAGTACTAGACCTATGACAATTCTTATCAATATCTAGGTGATTAAAAAGGGGTTTTGAAAAGTCTAAGCTAAAAATTTAACTTAAAGCAAACAAGGAGAATTTTATGAAGAATCTATCAATTATGAATGAGGGAAATTAGAATTCACCCTAGATTCATTAATTAAACTTCTACCATGTTATATCAACTAGTGGTTATAAGGTTATTCAAGTGAGTTTAGAAAATCCTTTTTAAGGATGTTAACCTTAAATCAATTAGTCGGTTTCCGCGTCTCTAATTAACCAAGGAATCAAAATTATGTTCATACACCTCCCGATACTATAAACAACTAATGCCATAAATCAATTAACCTGAATCCCTTAGTGATTAATTAACAAGAAACATTGCATTGCGCCCTCCATAAACTCTAATTAAACCAATTATCGCAACTCCCGTATTAATAATCAATCTAATTAAGAATTCCTAACAAATCCTAATCAACTCCCGTATCAAAAGGATTTCTAACAATTATAATCAAAGACCAATTATAATTGAAATCAAAGGAATTGCAATCATGAATAATCCTAATAATTCCTAATCATATAACATGGCTACAATTATCCTTTTAACATTCTAGGGTTTCATCCAATTTCCCAAGGAAAAGACTTAGCAATTCATGGAGATAAAGACATGATTATGATTCAAGGAGATTCTTGCACAAGAAATCATATTCAATGGTTGGATCAAATACTTGAATTGCATATAAGAAATAAAGTTCGGAAATCACCAAATCAATAATACAAATAATACCTTAATTGCAAGGAACTGCACAAATCCTTCACAAAGGATGATAATCTCCACCAAGATCACAAAGTTTTCTCCAAGATTTGATCTCCACAATTCTCCCTTAAAACTAGGTTAAAACTACTCTAAGAACAAGAAAAATTGACAAAGTTCTTCTCTAAATCGACCTAAGACCTATATAGATGCAAGGGGAGGGGAGAAGATGCAATTAAAACAAGACCGGTCCAAGGCCGACAGCCTTCTTTTAAGCCGGCCATGAAGGCCGGCGACGTTGCATAGAAGGCCGGCCATAAAGGCCGGCGGCTTTGCTTTTTTTTTTCCTTTGCCATCCTTCAATCTTTTCATGCTTCAATTTGTATGCAATCTCTCCAAATTGATTAAGCTTTGAACTCAAAGTCCTCCAACATCTGAAATGTAAAAATAAACATGATTAAGTACCATTTCCTTGTGATTTCTCTAAAATCAATAATGAATACTTGCAAATTGCTTAATGAATTATGAGTAAAATATGCCTTTATCAACTCCCCCACACTTAAACTTTTGCTTGTCCTCAAGCAAAATAAAACCAGAAAGAAATCCATCCTAGAAAGTACAAAATTTTTTATTATCATACAAACTTGAACATCTGTCATCTCTACTTCTAACTCACTACTTTGTGATGCCCACCACTCAAACCAAACTGGGAATATGTTATTAGAGTACTATACTCAAAATTAACCAACTAATCTAAAGAAAACAAACTTTAATCCAAGCGTTTAACCTAAGAATTCTTATTCCAAAAGTAAATATTCAGTCCTAAAGGAAAACACCCATTTAAACTTCACTGGCAATTAACAAGCATATGATCCTTCACATCACTTCTTTAAACAGGTCAACATAAAATGAAAGCATATGGTATCAATTCCTTTCCTAGATTTTCTCCCTTTTTATTATAAGTCATGTAACTTATTGATGAGCATTCACTAAAACTCTACTCTTTTTTTTTCTTTTTTTTTTCTTTACTATAAAATAAGTTTGTGTATTGAACTTTTGCTTCTCCGCCCTTATCGCTATAGTGAGATCACTGATTCGGCACATCCCGGGCTCATCACCCAAGTGACCAGGTTTTAAACGGACCCCATCGAACTCTCCCTCACTCTAGCATTCAAGTTTGGATACTCTTAACTCAATTACCTGAGTCATTGGAGTAATGCAACTTATTTCATTTGAATGCTATACAGAATTAAGACTTTTTTATAAGGGATCACTAAATGAGGAATTTCCCTTACCTCTTTCATTAGATGCTGAAAAGCTTTCAAAGCAACTTTCAAGAAGATATACTAGCTAGAGTAGAGACCCGAAGTAGACCTGTTTATCTTTCACAAGAGGACTCAATAGACTCTTAAACTTCAAATTATAAGGCTAAAAACTAGGAAAATTTGATTTCTAAAGATTTTTTTTTTTTTTTTGAAAGCCAAGATGGCTGTTGTATTTATTTATTAGTTTCAATAGTCCTTACAGAGAGCAGTATTTAAGAAATACTGTACAAAATGCATTCTCCCAAATGGAAAATGGGTACAAAATCTGTGAATAAGATGAAAAAAGAGACTATTGACTTCTTATGTATGGACACCCAAATAAATCTAAGAGGTAGATACCTCTGAGTCTTCCTGGGAGATCTTGCCAGCGCACAATTCTAATACGATCCAGTTGAGTTGCATATTTAGAAAGACCGTCCACCAAGGAATTTGCTTCACGATACACATGAACAACAGAGGCCGATAATGATTGCAGCAGGTTCCTTGCCTCCATTATTTTAAGGGACAATTGCCACAGACACACTGTTTTGCCTTGAAAGTAAGACACAAGTAGCATATTTCCATTTTGAATCTGTATTGGGGAGATATTATTGGCAGCACATGAGCGTAGGCCAAAAAGAATACCCTCCAAATCCATAGATAATGCATTTGGAGTATCCAGTGCACGTTGCATTTCTGAATGTATAAATGAGCCATCATGTCATCGTAAAATGTATGCCCAAGCCGCTCTATCTGAAGTATATGAACCAGTAAATTTATGACATAACCTGATATAGGCTTCAACCACTTGACAATTATTCGGTTTCTCGCTTTCACCTCTAAAGTGGTTGCAAATTGGTGCTTAATAACCTCAACTTCCCGTATAGAGCTCGCCGGAGGAGAGTAAGATCTAAGAGTTAAAATCAGCTGATCCTTAACCAGATGGAAAAGGGTTCTAATTGAGGTTGCATGTCCTTCAAAGATCATTCTATTTCTAGCCTTCCATAACTCCTAGCATATAAAGGACGGTGTTAACTGGCATTGCAAGCTAAAAACAGTGCCCTTTGAATGCTTTTGAAACCAACTTTGTATCATATTCCATAAACCAGCAACTGGGAAATATGAATTTCCAACCAACTAGGCATAAGGAACCATAAGTCTTTAGCAACTTTACATTTAAGGAAAAGATGTTGTATGGATTCCTTCTCACTCAAACACAAAGGGCACCTAAAGGGATTCAGGAAAAAGCCAAAGCCACAAAGGACCTCCGAAAACGCATATAACTTATTAAATAAACGCTACATGAAAATGCGAATCCGAAGAGGCAAAAAGCGGTGCATAAGCTTATCAAATAATCGAATGAAATGCTGTCTTGGCCTAACCCATTCATATGCAGTTTTGTAACTAAATGCACCAGTAATAGAGGACATCCATATTTGATGATTACCTTGGAAACATGTATTCCGTGCAGCAATGTCATGTACAGCCAGAATACGCCGCCAAGAAGTGCGCTTCCTTGATGATTCAGACAATGAGATAATGAACTTTGCCCAAAGGCTTTTACCATGTTCTAGTTTCCACCATAGCTTCAATGAGGCTACTGTGATCATTGAGGAAAAATCCCGGATTCGAAGACCATTTTCATTCGAAGGAAAAGTAATTCTATGCCAAGCCCTCCAATGTTTATTTTTGCCATAGTCTGAAGATCCCCATAAAAAATCTTGGCATCTATTTTCAAGCTTCTTAATCACCGATTTTAGAGGCTGAATAGCAGTGAGCGTGTGAAAAGGAATAGCTTGCAAAACATGGCGAATGAGAATTAGTCTGCCCCTAGGCGACAAGATCTTGTTAAACCAGTGGCTAAGTTTCCGTTCGTAGCTATCAATCAAGTGGGAGAAATAACTCTCCCTTACTCGACCCTTATATAGTTGGCATCCTAAATATAGAAAGGGAAATGAACCACAAGGAATGCCAAGGGAAGCCGAGACTTGTTGGAGGTATCTTGGGGAACAATTGTAAGGAGGAATGAAAAAGCTCTTGGCCTTACTAATTTTCTGTCCAGAGCCCAATTCATAATCAATAAAGAACCTATTTAGATGCAGTAAGGACCTTCTATCCCCTCGAGTGAACACCAAGATGTCGTCTGCAAAGCTAAGATGTGTTACTTTAATTGAATTAGATGCTGGAGTACCAAAAGGACGTATTTGCCCTGTCTCTCCAAGATTTTTAAGTCCTCAAGATAAAGCTTCCGAAACTAACAAGAAAAGATATGGAGATAACGGATCACCCTGTTTGATACCCCTTGAGGCTTGGAGAAAACCAATCGGACCTCCATTCAAGATAATTGAAAACCAGGCGGCTCTTAGATTACCCAGGATGAGTGAGACGAAGTGATGTGCAAAACCAAATTTTAGCATTAAATTCTGAAGAAATGACCATGAAACCTAATCAAAAGCCTTCATCATATCCATCTTGATTATTAGATTTCTACCTCTTGAGGGATGTTCTAAAAATTGGGCAAGATCTTTAGCAAGGAGGATGTTCTCTGTTATGTCTCGACCACTCAAAAAGGCCGACTGCTCCGGTGAAATTATGGATGGCAAAAATGGCTTCAATCTTTCTATCAAGACCTTTATAAAAATTTTGTTCAAGAAATTGCAGAGACTTATCGGTCTGTAATCGGCGAATGACGTTGTAGATTGCTTTTTAGGCAGCAGCGCAATCAAGGTGCTTGCAACCGCCTTGGAATCGGGGTACCAGCCATAAAAGCTCGAGTAGCAGCTAGGAGATCTCGTTCTATTATGTCCCAACAAGAGCGATAGAAGATGCCCCCGTACCCGTCAACTCCAGGCGAGCTATCGGAGTCTAAGCCAAAAACAGCCATTTTTAACTCCGGACCCTCAATTGGACGTAACAATGATCTGTTATCTTCAGTGGTAATTAAAGTTGGAATATTAGCACGCAGCCTATTCTCAACACCTGCATCATCACCAACATGCTGTTGCCATAAAAGATTGGAAAAAAATTGAATAGCTTCTGCCTCCAATTCAGTAGGGGATGAGATCCAGTTACCGCTTCCATTCTTAATCGCATGAATCCCCATTTTGGAACGGCGATCTGCAACAAAAGCATGGAATAAAGTGGAATTTTCATCTCCGTCCCGGAACCACTTTATCTTTGATTTCTGCTGCAAGTAGTCTGTATGTTCCCTGAAGCGTGAAAAAAGATTTGATTTCGACCATTCCAGATTGGTTCTGTCTTCCACTACTCCCGTCTCCTCATACAGCTATTCAAGAGTTGAAACCTGATCTTCGGCTTCTTTCAGATTGCGGAAAACATCACCAAAATGTTGTTTGTTCCAATCTTTAAGACGCAACTTGAGTCACCTAAGCTTAAGTGAGAAAGCTAGCATGCCATATGAATTCATAGGTTGGGACCAACTGTCCTTTATTATATCAAAAAGCTCCTGTCTTCACAACCACATCTTTTGTTATCGAAACAAACTTGGTTTGGTTAATGCCTCCTTTTGATATTGAAACAGGATAGGGCAGTAATCTGAAGAAGACCTATTCAAATGATGTATAGAGTTAATCTGTATCATAGAGATCCAATCATTTGAGAATAGCAAGCGATCAAGCTTCTTGAACACTGGACCATTTGATCAAACCCCTTTCCAAGTGAAATCATTCCCCATAGTTGGAAGTTTCATAAGGTTACACGCAGTAATACAATTATTGAAGTCGGATATCGCCCCTTGACTAGGAGAGGAATTACCCCTATACTCATCAACCGAACGGATGACATTAAAATCATCACCTATTAGCCACGACCTACCAGGGGAAGAACTGAAGAGACTCTGCATCGACGACCATAAACCAAAACGTCCCTATCTGGTGGAAGAAGCATGGACTACAGACAACAAATCGAAGTGGGAAGATGATGATGGATTACCTCTAATGATAGGACCTGCCCGTGATCTGTTACAGACGATACTGTAAATCTTTGGAAGTGAAAACCTAAATTTATTATTAGTAAAAGAAAAAGTTGCAGCAAAACCAAATTTATTCTTCAAAGCATGGAGCACAGAAACATTTGCCATCGATTCTAGGAGAGCAACCAGTGATAATTTATGAGACTGTATTAGAAACTTTAAACGACGTTGAGATGCCTTGGAAGCAATCCCACGCACGTTCCAGAAAAGAACACTTATCATTGAGAAAGGGGGGGTTTAGGGTCACCAAATATCCTCGCGGAGCGACGAGGATTTCCTTGACAAGAAAGGGGCTTCTTTTTAGAACCAAGAGGTCGTCCAGGCTTTTTAACAGTGGAGGTTTCGTCATCTGACTGTGTCAAGCGAGGGGGCAT
Organism: Laguncularia racemosa; assembly: GCA_037954665.1. Lineage (NCBI taxonomy): Eukaryota > Viridiplantae > Streptophyta > Magnoliopsida > Myrtales > Combretaceae > Laguncularia > Laguncularia racemosa. The sequence continues at coordinate 18,343 of JBBMOL010002001.1, forward strand.
TCAAGGTGATGAAGCAGCTTCAGATATATCAGGAGGCTCTTCTAGTGGCTGATCAATATCTATTTCCTCATCAGCATGATCATTATTATCAGCAAGCACATCAAATCTAGAGGATGTTGTTACCGAAGGAGCAACAGAGATAATCGGTAATTCAACATGTAGGGATGCCATAGACGTAACAATATTTTCATAAGAGAATATAGGGTCAACTTGCAAAGGAGCTGTAACCTGAGAGGATGGTGGAGCAGCAGTTACCGTATGAGCAATGGTCGTCCAGCCGGTTTCCATGGCATTTGTAGTATAGCCGTTATCCATATTTGCTAATTTAGGATGTGCAACTGCAACTTCCTCTGATAATCGTTCTACGGAATCCTCAGCAACAGAGGACTTTAGGGCAGAGGTCTCTTGGGCAGTGAGTTCAAATAGTGGCACATCAACATTCGCAGCAGATTCCGGCACTTTAACAATAGGCTTTTCAGTGGACTGATTAGCAGACACTAACTTTTTATCATAGAGCTTATCTCTAGACATGGGCAATTTGTCAGCGTGTTTATCAGGGACATCAATTGAGGTAGCTGCTTTTTCAGAGATCTGTAGCCCAGATGAAGAAGGGGGTGTCTCCGACACAGGTTTTGCCTTCCAGGAAGGAGCTGGACGAATTGGTTTAACCACAGCTTCCTTGGTAGGCTTTGTTAGAGTAATGTCTACTTTCGATCCCCGATTACGACAAGTGTCAACCGAATGACCAACAGTGTTACACAAGCGGCAATAGGAGGGTAGGTCTTCATAGATCACATTCTGAAAATAAATCTCATCACCTTCTCCCAAGCGAAGATGTTTTGGTAGTTCTGTTAGAAGATCGACTTCGATGCAAATTCGGGCTACAGAAGGCCGATTTTTTCTCTTTATTGCTTCATCAAGTTTGAGTGGCATACCTATCATCAGAGCCATGCGATGCAAGTAGCGTTCTTCGAAGAAATGAACCGAAAGTTATTCCAGAGATACCCAAACTGGAACTTGGGATGATTCCTTATCTGGACGAAAAGAGGGTGTCCATTTAAGGACTCTCATCACATGTGAATCCATAGTCCATACAGCTCTAATCCAACACCGCTGATAGTCCTCGTCCAAATCGAAATTGATTAATATGTGTCGATAGTCGATAGCTCCAATGGAGAAACCCCCTTTGAACCCAATTCTATCAAATTCCTTCTTAAGATAATCCATCCTTGGTCTTCCCTTTGAAAATTTTCCGATCAAGGCTAACCAGAATGGTTTTGCTAATTGCTCACTTTCGGCCTTGGTGATGATGAAGGTAGGCTCTCCTTTGTAAACGGTGGGCATGGAGGTCAGGTCGAAATCTGGTGGTAATGTTGTAAAGGGAGCAGGAGCTGAGGGCCGACCACGATGTTGGCATATGACAGAGCCGCAGTGGGCGGAACCGTGGTGTTGACATATGACGGAGCCGTAGTGGGCGGAACCGTCAGCGGCGGCGGGATGCCGCCTATCATGAGGGCTGTGATTTAGTCTGAGAGCAGGAAACCTTAGCCGCGATCTCCTACACAATCAATCTTTAAAACTATAATTTCAATAACAATTGTAAACTCCCTTTATTCATTAATTTTAACTAAGTACAAGAATCACAACAGTGGTGAGTAGGGCATAATAATGAGTTATTATTTTTAATAAATCATAAACAGATGCAAAAGGCTATTGTTTTTGTTTTTTTTTTTTGTATAATCTCTAGATTTCCATCAAAAGTTTTGAAAAAAAAATTTTCCTAAAAATTGTCAGATAACTCAGGGACAAATACAGTTCAAGATAATGGAAGAGTATGATCATCAAAGCACAAAATAGGCAATACTCATCTCAACTTTAATACCTACATTCCCTTCCCCACACTTAAGAATAGACAGTGTCCACACCGTCTCACATCAATGCAAATAACAAAATAGGAAGGAAATAAGAAAAAAGGAACTGGTACTCCCCTAGTATAACATGTAGAAGCCATATTTAAATTCCATCAAAGCTGAACTTGGAGAGATTGGTCCTTGTGAACATTCACTTTGCATTTTCCTAAAAACAATTAAAAGAAAACCAATGAAACACAATAAAGTAAACGTAAATATAGGCTACCTCCCATAGAGCGCTTGTTTTATAGTCATCAGCCTGACTATCAGGGTTTGTCATCTCAGCTTAAATCAAGGAGTTTAAACAACTCCTCCAACACCATCATCTTCAGATTAGGATTCCAAGCTTCCTTCCATGGTATGGTGCCCTTCTTTTCAGCTTCCACTAATGTTTTGTAGGTGGATATCAACAAACTTACCTGCTGGATGTCTGCCCTTGACCACCCCAGGATTTCCCTATGTTCATCCAACTGGCCTTGAATCTGCTGCTGCAATTCTCTTGTCATAGGTGCTAGATTAATGTGATGCCATGGATTTCATGAATTCAAACACTCATAATCAAACAATTGATTAGAAAAGAAATTAGGTTCAAGTGTCTGCATGGGCATTAGTGTCGGCATTGGTGGCTTCTCATAGTGGTCTATCTTCTCAAAAGCAACAATATTTTCAGTCTAGAGTACTTGCTCACAGCCTTTGTTTTCTTGCTCATCCTCATCCCCCCAACCATCTATCTCATTCAAGACAGCTTCAAGAGTGGTTTGCCTTGCATCTTCCTCCACATCATTGTTAGTAATTTCACCCTCAGCAAATATGTCAGAATACATTGCTTTCTCATTAGACAAAAACACAGGATCATACATATCAAATGTTACCTGGTCATCTAGTGCTCTAAGGGTGAGCTTACCTTGTCCTACATCAATTAGAGCTTGACCTGTGGCTAAGAATGGTCTACCCATAATGAGTGGAATGTCCTCATCTTCTTCCACATCCAGTATGATAAAGTCCACTAGAAATATGAATTTATTGACCTTGACTAAGACATCCTCCACTGTACCCTTGGAAAACCTTAAGCTCTTATCAGCTAGCTGCACAGTGATTGGTCTCCTCTTGCACTTTTGTGGCTCTATTCCAAGCTTCCTAAAAACTGAAAGTGGCATTAAATTAATACTTGCACCAGAATCAATCAAAACATTCTCAAAATCAATATTACCAATGGTGCAAAGGATATTGAAACTTCCCTGATCTTTCAGCTTTCTAGGTAGTTGAGCAAATTTCTTCTCTATAATAGCTGAACTCTTGCCAAGAAGCATTACTTTCTCAACACTCTCCATAGATCTTTCGTTAGAGAGCAGCTCTTTCATGAATTTGGCATAGGATGGAATTTGCTTCAAGGCCTCTAAGAGAGGTATATTGATTTGAAGCCCTTTAAATATGTCACAAAACCTGGAAAACTAGGCTTCCAACTCCCTCTGCTTGAGTCTTCTTAGGAAGGGATAGGTGGAACATAAGGCTGCAACACTGGTGCTTTGGATGTGAGTTCGTCTCCCTTCTGCTTACCTTTCTCTTGAATTTTTACCTGCCTTTCAGCTTTCTTCACCTTCTTACCACTCTTTAGCATGATGACATTAACATGATGGGTGTTCTCCTCAGTTTTGCTAGGCAAAGACCCTGAGGGTCTAGTACTTAGCTGCTGTGCAATTTGACCGAGTTGACCCTCCAAGTTTCTGATAGAAGCTTGTTGGTTTTGCAGGAGGGTGTCAGTCTTTTGCATGTAGCTCCTCATGAACTCTTCCATCTGAGTAGGTTGCTGTTGAGAATAGGCATTCTGAGCAGAGGCTTGTTTAGGAAATCCAAGGGGCGGGTTAAGTGCTTGATTCTCATCCCTCCATGAGAAGTTTGGATGATTGCGCCACCCAGGATTGTATGTATTCGAATATGGTCCTTGAGTACCTCTTTGGAGGTTGCCTACAAAGTTTACCTGCTCTCCACTAGATGGAGCTGACAACTTTCCAGCCATGCACTCATTAACTGAGTGAGGTCCTGAGCAAATTTCACAACTAGAAGATGGATTAGCATTAAAAGAATTTGAATAGGCGAGTCTACTTACCTGAGTGGTGAGGGCAGCTATCTGAGCAGTCAACTGAGCCATACTTACATTGTCATTCACCGAAGCTACTCTTGTACCACTTCTCTCAGTTTGCCAATTGTGTGCACTAGAGGCCATCTCTTCTATCAATGCACTGGCCTCTAAGTAAGTTTTTCCCATTAGTGCACCCCCAGCTGCAGCATCTACAAGAGACCTCAATGTCTCATCCAGACTCAAGTAAAAGATCTCAATGAGGAGATTGTCTGGTAAGCCATGATGTGGGCATTCTCTAGTTGCTTCCTTGAATCTCTCCCATGCCTCATAAAGTGATTCACCACTAAACTTTGTAAAGTTAGTGATGTCACTTCTTAGTTTGGCGGTCCTAGCTGGTGGGAAGAATCTCCTCAAGAACTTGATTGAAAGGTCTTCCCAGGTATTGATAGATCCCCGGGGCAATGAATAAAACCAAGCTCTAGCTTTGTCCCTCAATGAGAAAGGGAAAAGCTGTAGTCTTATGGCATCATCAGTGACACCATTCTGCTTGACAGTGTTGGTGTATTGAAGAAACCCAGCAAGATGATCATCAGGGCTCTCATTTGAATACCCTCCAAACTGACTCGATTGCACCATTTGAATGAGTGCCGGTTTAAGCTCAAAATTCTTGGCTTATATAGTTTGTCTAACAATGGGTGGTTCCTGAATCCTAGGAACAGAGAAATCTCTAAGTGCTCGCTGAACACCCTAAATTTGGCGATTATCCTCATTCGCCATCTCTTCTACTTGTTCTCTATACTTGTTGTCTCTTCTAATCTGGCGTAGAGTACGCTCAATCTCAATATCGAAAGGTAGGAGATCAGCACTCCTACTCTTGCGCATGTAACACTTGCAAAGAGACCAAAATCCAAGAAAAACGTAAAAATTGCACCTATACTACCAACAGAATTATGAAATCTAATATCTATTAGTTCCACGGTAACGGCGCCAAAAACTTGATACGCTCAGAACGTATATAAATTGGGAGCGTAAATTGCAGCAAGTGCACTGGTCGTATCAAGTAATAGAGTGGTGAAAAGTAAGGTTGTCGATCCCTCGAGGAACCAATAGAGTACTAGACCTATGGCAATTCTTATCAATATCTAGGTGATTAAAAAGGGGTTTTGAAATGTCTAAGCTAAAAATTTAACTTAAAGCAAACAAGGAGAATTTTATGAAGAATCTATCAATTATGAATAAGGGAAATTAGAATTCACCCTAGATTCATTAATCAAACTGCTACCATGTTATATCAACTAGTGGTTATAAGGTTATTCAAGTGAGTTTAGAAAATCCTTTTTAAGGATGTTAACCTTAAATCAATTAGTCGGTTTCCGCATCTCCAATTAACCAAGGAATCAAAATTATGTTCATACACCTCCCGATACTATAAACAACTAATGCCCTAAATCAATTAACCCGAATCCCTTAGTGATTAATTAACAAAAAACATTGCATTGCACCCTCCATAAACTCTAATTAAACCAATTATTGCAACTCCCGTATTGATAATCAATCTAATTAAGAATTCCTAACAAATCCTAATCAACTCCCGTATCAAAAGGATTTCTAACAATTATAATCAAAGACCAATTATAATTGAAATCAAAGGAATTGCAATCATGAATAATCCTAATAATTCCTAATCATATAACATGGCTACAATTATCCTTTTAACATTCTAGGGTTTCATCCAATTTCCCAAGGAAAAGACTTAGCAATTCATGGAGATAAAGACATGATTATGATTCAAGGAGATTTGTGCAAAAGAAATCATATTCAATGGTTGGATCAAATACTTGAATTGCATATAAGAAATAAAGTTCAGAAATCACCAATTCAACAATACAAATAATACCTTAATTGCAAGGAACTCCACAAATCCTTCACAAAGGATGATAATCTCCACCAAGATCACAAAGTTTTCTCCAAGATTTGATCTCCACAATTCTCCCTTAAAACTAGGTTAAAACTACTCTAAGAACAAGAAAAATTGACAAAAGTTCTTCTCTAAATCGACCTAAGACCTATATATATGCAAGGGGAGGCGAGAAGATGCAATTAAAACAAGACCGGTCCAAGGCCGGCAGCCTTCTTTTAAGCCGGCCATAAAGGCCGGCGGCTTTGCTGTTTTTTTTTCCCTTTGCCATCCTTCAATCTTTTCATGTTTCAATTTGTATGCAATCTCTCCAAGTTGATTAAGCTTTGAACTCAAAGTCCTCCAACATCTGAAATGTAAAAATAAACATGAGTAAGTACCATTTCCTTGTGATTTCTCTAAAATCAATAATGAATACTTGCAAATTACTTAATGAATTATGAGTAAAATATGTCTTTATCAGACATCAAAGCTAAAAGCTATGACCCAAAAGACATTTGAAAATAACATTTCGAACATGTTAGAAGCTATCAGAATTGAGTATTACAAGAGAAAGACTTAGTTTTGGAAGCCCTATTTTAAAGTTTTATAACTTTTTACTTATTAAAAGTTACAAAAGTCATAATATGTCGATAAAAAACTAATAAAGAAATTCTATTTTCATATTGTGTTGTTTAGTGCAAGGATCATCATCAAAATTTCTTTTTTCCAAATGCTACAAGAAAATTGGCATTTAAAGATAGAAATTTCTATCTTTGAAAGTAGTAATTCTATCATAAAAAAACCATTAGAGATGAAATATCCATCATAAATTTCTATTACAAAAATTGTTGTTGCTAATTCTATTTAGTAACAAATTTTACTTATATTGCCAATTTGCAACAAAAATCTATCTTAGTTCCATTACAAAAAGTTAACAAAAATTACAACGAACTAGAATCAGTGACAAAAAAACTCCATCTTAAATGTATCTCACCCTATAGTAATTTCATTTACACATTAAATTCCTTATTGATTACCCATTGTTATCACGATTATATCACTTTTAATTAAAACTTCCCAAGTGGTCACCTATCTTGGTAGTGTTTTTCCCAAAGCACACTTAACTTTTGAGTTTTGTATAACCTATAATTGCAACATCAATCTATGTTTATGTGACTAAAATTGCATTTTTTTAAAATAAATTATATATAGTAAATGATATAACATTGTATCCTATTATTTAAAAAATTATTTATTATAGTATTTATATTATATATTATTATATAAATTTATGTATAATAAAATCGTAATATAAAAAGCCGATCATAAGATAAAAAAATTATAATACATATATGCAATATATTATATCATTTATTTATGTATATATATTAATTTAAGAAATATAATTAATCTATCTCAAAAAGTCAAAGACTATTTTAAAAATAAATATAAAAACATATTTGAGATGGTTTTTTTAAAACACATGTATAGTGTTGAAATTCAACATTTATCGTTATAATATTTGAGATGGAAAATTTCCATCTTTCAAAAGTAAGTTTATATTTTTGATATTTAGAGATGGATTTGCAACAAAATTAAATCCCTCGCAAATCTATTGATACTCTATCTCTAATTCCATTGCAATAACTAATAAAAGTAAAAGAGTGGTATGAAGAAGAAGCTGAAAATGAGAATTAAAGAGAACTAATTTGTTCTGTTTATTATAACTATGTAAAACTGAAAGCTAAGAGTATCCTTTCCTAATGCTATACAACAATATATATATATGTTACACATATCCTACACGTGTGTATTATGTACAAAATATATAAATATATCTAATACTCCCCCTTAAGATAAAGAGTATATATCAATAACTCCCATCTTGCATAACAAGAATTGGAATTGATTTGGACAAAGTCCTTTAGTAAAAACATTTGCAATTTACTGTTTACTTGACACATGAATAGGTAGAACAACGTCTACTGTGACTTTATCACAAACAAAATGTAAGTCCATCTCTACGTGTTTAGTTCAACTATGAAAAACTGGGTTTCAAGCAATATAAAGAGCAAATTGATTATCACAAAAGAATTGAAAAAGTCCTTTAGCACATGAAACTTGAAATTCTTGTATCAAAGCAAGAAACCAAATAATTTCACAAGTAGTAGATACTGGTGCATGATATTCGAACTTTATGAAACTTCTAGAAACATTAGATTGTTTTTTATACTTCCAACTAATAAAAAAATCACCAAGAAATATGCAGAAACCAGTGGTAGATCAACTAGGGTTCGAATAACCTCCCCAATCACTATCGCTATATGCTTAAATGATTAAATCAAAAGTGATAGATAAGAAGATTCCTTAACCAATAGTATTTTTTATATAATGTAACACCTGATCTAAAAGCTAACTGACATGTGCAACGAGGTTTGTCCATATGATATGAAACCTCCATGAATAAGCTTAAGAACCCCATTTAGATATTATGAACCCTCACAGCAGTAATGTGAAAACCCTCGTAATCAATTTGATTCAATCCCTAAGATGGACTAGAATTAGGTTTCTCTTAGTTATTGATCAAGAAATTAGAACAAAGGTTTACTCTAATGCAAAACACTCCACAAGAAAGGTGATCAATTATCTCTTGAATGTTCCTAAAGCATGTATTCTACACAAGAACACAAGGAAATATCAAGTCTTTTTTATTTCAAGATGATCTAAAAAACTGTCTTCTACAATGCGAGCAAAGAGGGTATTTATATGTCCCTCTTTGAATTCCAATGCCGATAGCTTAGGTTAGTGGCCTTTATTTACCAATGACAACAACTTAAGCTAACGACCTTTATTCTCCATGCCAACAGCTTAGGCTAGCGGCCTTTATGCTCCACGCCAGTGGCTTTCACTTCTAAACCTAGCAACCTTCAAGCTCTAAACTCCACTTTGACTTATACTAAGTTGTATTAAACATGAGTTGCAATAGTTCTAAAGCTTTGATATCCTTGAAGTTCTTCACTAACCGTCTTCACCAAGCCTTGTAGATGAACACTCAAAGCTTGTTGTATCTTCTTAGCTCGAGATCTTGTTATAGGTCCTTGAGACATGTTAATTGGACTCTGAATCTTTTGGCTTGGATCCTTGCCTCCTTGATCCTCATGACTTGATATCTCCTGAGCTTAGTCCATCGATCTCTCTATAACATTCCCCCTCTCCTCAAAAGGATTTGTCCTTAAATAAAAGGCATCACCTACATCAAAAGGACTCAGATTAACAACATTAAATGAAGCACTAATGTTATACTTACCTAACAAATCCACTTTGTATGCATTGTCATTGATCTTCTCAAGGATCTGAAATGGATCGTCTCCTCTTAGGTTTAGTTTAGACTTCCTTTGAAGGGAAAATCTCTCCTTTCGAAAATGCACCCACGCCCATTCTCCTAGTTGAAACACCATAGGTCTTCTTCCCTTGTTCACACGAGCAGCTACCTTGACATTCTAGCTTTCAATCCGCTCCTTCACCTACTTATGTAATTTCCTCACAAAATCTGCTTTAGAACTAGCATCAACACTCACAAAGTTATTAAGTGATAATGGCAATAAGTCAATAGGAGTAAGTGGATTAAAACCATAAACAATTTTAAATGGAGAACAATGAGTAGTGTTATGAATAGCCTTATTATAAGTAAACTCTACGAATGGTAAACAATCCTCCTACATGCTAATGTTTTTCTTAATGATTGCCTTCCACAAAGTGATCAAAGTTCTAGTAACCACCTTAGTTTATCTGTCAGTTTAGGGGTGACAAGTGGTTGAAAACAATAGTTTTGTTCTTAACTTTCCCCACAACACTCTCTAAAAGTGACTAAAAAATTTAACATTCCTATCATTAACAATTAAATGCCATGCAAACGTATGACCTCTTTGAAGAACAAATCAACAATTAACATAGCATCATTAGTTTTATGACAAGGAATAAAATGAGCCATTTTACTAAACCAATCAACCACAATAAAGATACTATCACTACCCTTCCTAATTCTAGGCAATCCAATCACAAAGTCTATAGACAAATCAGTCCAAGGTTCATCAAGAATAGGTAATGATGTATATAATCTATGCGGTTTCAATCTAGACTTAGCCTCTCTACATGTAATGCAATGTTCACACACTTTATGCACATCATGTCCCATCCTAGGCCAATAAAAATGTTCACTTAACAAATCATAGGTCTTATTCACCCTAAAATGCCCCATTAATCCCCCTTCGTGTGCTTCCTCGACTAACAATTCCCTCATGGAACCTTTAGGAATGCATAGTCTATTCCTCTTAAATAGAAATCCACTAGATACATAGTAATCATTTAATCTAGCCCCATTAGCACAAGTAGTATAAATTTCACAAAAATCAACATCATTTGGGTATAACTCTTTAACAAACTCAAAACCTAGTGTAGACACCCCATTTTTACTCTAGGAATGAATAATAATCACTAATAATCAATTCTTAATTTTTTCCAATTTTTTTTTCAATTTTTCTTTAATTTAGCATAAATAATAAAAATATTCAAAAAAATAAAAATAAATAGGAAAACACATCAATTTTGAAAAATGATTTCAGAAATGGCAATAATAAATAGTAAATAATTTTTACAAATTTTTAAAATTTCAAAAAATACAAAAAAATAAAAAAAAAATCACATTACATATATGCAATTTGCGAAATTAGAAAAATCAAGAAAATATGCTAGCCCAACTAGTCTGGACCACGGGCTAAGGCGCGCGTAGGAGGGCTCGATCGCAGGTTCGAATCGCGGGGGAAGCAGTTTCCGCGTTTTGAGTTTCTTTTCACTTATCCAAGACACGTGGCAGCATCCGATTGGCTGGAGGAAACGCACGCGCCGGGTGCGTGATTGTCTTCCACCTTGAGTCCGAGATCGCTGGCGGAAGAAAAATTCGCATTTTGGCCATTTGGATTCGATTTTTTACACAAATCCAACAGATCTTCAACAGAAATGAGATAAACATCATCTAATTGGAATCAAATCGCAACAAATCGATGGATTTACACAAATCAGAGTTGTTTTCTTAACCGAAAATCCAATTAGCTTCGATCGGAGGAAATCCGAGCTTATCCAGCTCGGTTTCAAGTGCCTGTAAATAGAAATCGAAGGAAGGAAGCCAAGGCACGAATCACAATTGAGAGAAAGTGAGAAAAGAGAGCACCAGAGGAAACCTAAAACCGTGAACCGCCGATCGGAGCCAAGCCGCCACCAAGAGACATTCTAGGAGCAAACCATCGCCACCATTAGATTCAGCACCCTCAAGAAGCTAGGATTCGACACCTCACCCATGATAAAAGACCGCCGGAACGCCGTGAACGAGCATCCTCCGCTGCCATGTCCGACTCGACCTGATTCGACCCAACCAAACCGACCCGCGCACCGACCCAGATCCAGGTAAGTCGGATTTTCGGGATTTTTTCGAATTTATTTATTTACTTTGTTTATTTATTTTTATTTCGAT
>JBBMOL010002002.1:0-29753 GCA_037954665.1 Laguncularia racemosa
GCCGCAATCAGAGATTGGGTATTAATCATTGGATAGTTTGGAATTGAATAAAAACTGCATGAGAATTAGGGTGATCTTGGGCAGGGTATGTTTAAATCATTGAATTAATTAAGGGAGTGTTTGAATACATTTACTTTTTTCATTTTATTGTTTTCTTTCAGGTTTAAGCAATAGTTAGGATAGTTGAGATCATCAATAGTGAGAAGTTAGATAGTAGGAGAATCATTAGTACTAGTACTTATAAGTCTTCGTGGGATCGATACCTGTACTCCTATGCTATACTGCTAGTCGATAGTATACTTGCTTGAGAACTGATCGTAAGCTAGGATTGAGTAGAGGGTTAAACTTGTTAGAACGGTCAGATCGTCCAGCAGCCTTGCATCTGTAGAGTTCACAGGGTATGCTGCTTTGTGTGGAGAAATATGGTGATCAGTAGGCGAAGGGATGGAGAGACCTGAAACGAGTTTTGAGGAATAGGTTTGTACCGAAACATACAGGCATGATTTATTTATGCGTCTCCAGACATTGAGACAGGGGGGTAAAATAGTAGATGACTATGTACAGGAGTTTGAGACACTAGTGACCAGATGTGGATTAGTTGAACCTCATGAACAAACCCTAGCACGTTTATGTATCTGGGTTGAAGTTGAGATAGCTTGTGTAGTGGAGCTTCAGAGATATAGTACACTTGATGAGCTATACAGTTAGCCTTGAAAGTGGAAAGACAGAGGCAATCCTATTCATTCTAGGTTACTAGGAGCAGACTAACCAGGAACCAAATTTTCAGGGTCAGTTATGTTCTCCTTCAGAGACACTAGAGATTCATAAGCAGTTGAGTACACTATTGGAGTATTCTGAGGATCAGAGTCAGATGAGTCTATCATTGAGGGCTAGAATGTTCAGAGACATTTGTGTTCACCTTCAGAGGTCTCAGAGGGCAATGAGCAATTAAGCCAACCACTAGAAGACTATTAGGATCAGCGACATACAGATGAGTTAAAAAAGGAGGAAACAATATCAGTGAAATGGGTTCAAATAGGGGACACCTCATGGATAATGGGTCATTATTTTTGTTGTAGAAGAGATACATCCTAGAAATGGAGGAGAAAAAACAAACACCACCTGTAGTATTTCAAATATTGGGATCTGCAGAGATACTTTTCAATGGATTGCTAGGAGAAAACAAAGTCTCCATTGCATTTGATCTGCCAGATTTGAGGACAAATCTTTTAGGCCCGAGGAGATGATAAGAATAAAAATCCGACAAGTCCTATCATTAAGGCAAAAACTAAAGGATTCAAATCTTGGTGATGAGGCCCATTTTGAGCAGATCGACCCCGGAATTATTTATATATTAACCTCTTTTCTATTATTCTTGTATTGTGTTTTCCAACAGCACACTTATTAAATTTTATAGGGCAATGGACAAACTCCCTCAAACTCACTTATGGGTTATCCATGGACCGACCTGAATTAGCGATGAGCTGGGGGCCGATGGATCCTATAGAAGACCGACATCTTGAAGACCATTTCTTTTATATATTTCTTCTTCTATGAACTAATTTTTTTTGTTATATTTGGTTTTCAGATACTTTTATTTCCTTGTAATTTTCATTTAGGGCTAGCCACCTTAAAAGTGGCAAACTTGTAATTTTGAGCACTTTTTAACCCTAGGAGTAACAAGTATAAAATACTTGCATAAGAGAGGGTTTGAGGGGATTATTTTTGTAGAATAGAGAGGTCATATTCACTTGAGAATTAGGGTTCCTAATTGTCATTAGACTCTTATCAATTTCAATCCCAAGAGTTGAAATTGTGGCGACTGCAACACCTTGAAATTGTGAGTAGTATCAATTTCATTTTGTTGTGATTTCTTTTCTTCTCTAGTGTGTCAGATCTAGGGTTGAATTGGAAGTTTCTTGGTCAGATTTTTGATTGCATTTGTGATCAACTATCTTATTTAAGGTTGATTACTTTAGTATTTGTTCTTACGATCACATTGGTGGCGTGAATTTGTGTTTGAGTTGGAAGGGAATATATCACGGTTTGCTGCTTTTCTTCTTCATCCATTTCACATGGAATTCACTTGATCTTATTGTTATTTAGTGGAGTTAATCATTATTGGATGTTGATTACATTTTTGAACCTTTGGATTGCATCAAATTTCCATTAGGGCTCACGCAAATTCCATGTCTAGTGGACCGGTTTGTATGTAAATTGAGAATTGTTTTCTTTGATTCATTTGATTGTTCTTGGACTTGGTTTTGAGCACATCATGTTCTAAGGGGAAGATGTATGAGGGGTATTGCATGATTGAGGGGTTTTTATATAAACATGGGAAATCGTGTATACCTTATGGGTCTGTGAGGGAGTTATTAGTGAGGGAAACACATGCAAGAGGATTGTCTAGTCATTTTGGCAAAAAGAGAACCCTAGCTATTTTGAAAGAGAATTTTTATTAGAGGGGTATGATAAAGGATGTTCATAAGTGTTAGAAAGGTGTAGAGTTTACAAGAGGACTAAAGGAAAGAAAGGCATATAAGGTGAATATATGCCTTTACCTATACCTGCCAAACCCTGGATTGATATCAGTATGAATTTTGTATTGGGTCTGCCTAAGACGCAAAGGAGAAAGGATTCTATCATGGTGGTTGTTGACAGATTCAGCAAAATGACCCATTTGTACCCTGTCACAAAACAGATGATGCCCTTTTGATTGTTAACCTTTTTGTGCAAGAAATTGTCAAATTGCATAGTGTTCCACATAGTATAGTGTCTGATAGAGATACTAAATTTCTTAGTTTTTTTTCTGGAAGACACTATAGAGAAGACTTGGTACTAAACTTAAGTATAGTAACTCATGACATCCATAGACCAACGGCCAGACTGAGGTTATTAACCATACTCTTGGCAACTTACTAAGAGCAACGGTTGGTAAATCTTACTGATTGAGACTTATGTCTTCTTATTGTTGAGTTCGCTTATAATAGGTCTACTTATAGTTCAACTAGTAAGTCTCCCTTTGAAGTTGTGTATAGCTATAATCCTACTATTCCATTAGATCTTATAGTAGGACTAGTAACAAAGGAAGAGAGCCTTAATGGAGTGAAGCGAGCTAAGGAGATCCAGCAGCTTCATGAGAAAACAGTTGAACGCCTTCAAAAGACTCAGGAGCAGTAGAAACTTTAGGGGGAAATAGGCACGGAAAACCAGCATTTATAATCTGGGTGACTTAGTTTGATTAACCTCAGTAGGGACAAGTTTCCACATAAGAAGTCACAGAAGCTATCTCCTGGATCAAATGGACCATTCCGAGTTGTCAAGCACATGAACAACAACGCCTACAGGATGGAGCTACCAAGAGAGTATAGTGTATCAACAATCTTTATGTAGTAGATCTATCACCATATTTACCAGACGACATTCATGAAGACTTATTAGATTTGAGGGAAAATCTTCTTAAGGCCCGAGGAGATGATAGGAATCAGATTCCCACAAGACCAATCACCAAAGCCCGAGCTAAGGTCTTACAAAACCTAACTATGAGAATCCTCCATGAATAACTAAACCTTGAGGATGTTAACATGATATCTACTTTTGTATCATATAATTGTTGTGCATTCTGACAAGTACACTTATCAGTTCTAAAGGATGCCAAATAACCTACACTATTGATCAAATTGGGAACATCATCAGACTCACATCCAATGGCCTGTGATGAACTCAATTGACTTGAAGAACCAGCTCTTTGAAGACCATCTTTGTACTTGTTATTTTATTTTTGAATCGGTCACTTTGTAATCATTTTTTAGGACATTTTTTATTTGTTTGTATTTTTTTTGAATTAGGACCGGCCATTTAGTGGTATAGGCGTAATGTTTTGGACATTTTAACTCTAATTGGAGCAAGTATAAATATTTACTAAGTAAGGTTCGTAAGGGACTTTTTAAACATCTCATTTCTAAAAATTTTGACCGTGGAAAGCTTGCCTCTTCACGTCTCAAACTTTTATCAATTTCATCTTTGGAATTGTGGCGAGTTGACTTGAGAAGTATTGTGAGTACCATCAATTTCTTCTTAAGCTGCTTCCAATTACTTTTAGTGCGTCATATCTATTGTAATTGGTTATGTTCTTTTGTTCTTGTTCACATGTTTAGGGAACTAAATTTTCATATTTGAATTCAATTCCAATTTGATTGGAATTCAATTCATCTTTATGTTTTTCCTTAACATATATATTACAATTGCAAGTGATCTTCACTATAATTTGTCCTTGTAGTCATTTGAATTCACGCAATTAGGTTTATTTGATTATGGATTTCATGCCATCTTGTTGTGGAATTGAAAGTAGATTTGGTGTTCTTGCAATCTCATTGAAAGGCTCATCAAAGGATATCCTGAGTGAGTGTCCTATTTTAAAGATAAAAAAATGACTAGAGGATCGTCGTTTATTGGTATGAATCCATGTTCATTATTCTATTTTAGGCACATGCATCTAGAGGTGTGCAAGCAAGGAAAACATTATTTTCTTTTGGTTTGTCCTGAGTCCTTGCTTAGAAGATCATTTTTCTAGAATAAGTATTGATTTGTAGAGCGTGGCTCTAATTTGTGTAGCAAATGATGCATGTAAGCGTAACGAAATTTGTAGCCCAAACTCTAATGGAATTTTAAAATGATCCTCAGCCCATGGTCAAAGGAGAAGTATATTGGTTAGAAATATCGTTAGACTTCATGTAGTTTTCGGTTGGCTACATGTGATGATTGGCATATGATTGTTCATTCATTCATGCGTTAAAATGTTAACTTGCTTGCTTTGCATTAAAAGTGGTTTTGAGCTAAGATCTCACTAAGCTTTTATAGCTTACCAAACCCTAACCCCTCCCCTTAAAATTTACCCTTTTTACTGGCCATATTTTGGTTTTACCTTGGTAGAATCCAATAAGTGGTGAGAATCTTCAAGATAATGATAGATGGGCATGTGAGGAAGAAGACAACTAGAGTAGATTTTTTAATTTTGAGTAAACTCTTTTGGATGAATGTAATATTAACCACTTAAACTTATTTCTCTACCTATTATATATATGTAGAACTTTATGTTTTACATTAATACATGTTAGCTTTAATTTTAGTGAAATTGTTATCTTTATGGTAGTTTCTAGAGTAATGACACCTTATCTACCATGTTAAAGTTTGTGTGTGTAAAATCTAGTTAATCATGGACTTCAATATAGTATATGGTAGGCAGTTACGACTAGGGTAACCCCTAGGGCATGATAGTAGAAATGCGAATGTGTATAGAAAAGTACATGGACAAAAGATACACCTATATACTTGGGCATATCAAATTATGAAAAAGTCACAAAAAGGTACACAGCCAAATACATGACCATGTACTTGGAAGTGCTGAAATAACAAAAGTCCACAAAATGGTATATGGTCGTATAACCAAACTATACCAAAATATATGGTGTAAAGCATAGCCGTGTGCCTTGAAAATTTGTTTTAGTCAATTTATTTTCTCCTTATTCAAATTTTCATTCCACGTAAATACTTATTATAACCCTAAAATTTCCAATAAAGTAACAAAAGTGGTCTTACAACAATTAAGTGAATAGAATTGAATAACTTAGACAATACATAGATTAATACTAAGAGTAAATCATTTACATTTTGATAGATTTAGTATTTAGCTGTTAGTCAAAAATAAGCTATGCTTAAGACCACCCTTCTTAGGTACCTATAATCTTGTTTGTTTCTTGTGATCGTTAGGATAGTTGCAAACAAGAATAGCATATAATGAATTGGTTTAAGTTGCTTGATACTTGTGTTTGGCTCGGCCTAGGGGCTAGTAGTGGTAAATACCTAGGAGGCAGCCCAATGATCCTTATATCACAATGTCCCTAATGGAGTTGTGCTCAGAAATGACTTAGGTAGTTTTAAAGACTCATAGTGTTGGTGCCCGTAGTGGTAGTTCCCAACACCGTTTACGTATTAAGTACATAAATATGGTTTGACAAGGTCATGTGTATCCCAATGTTATCATGTAGACTAAATAAAATAATAGCTTGTTATATGATGTTTAATGTCTACATTAGTGCATATGACTAAATTTATGCTTGTTCATGCATTTATGGTTGTAGGTTTAAACATATTGGGCCTTAGCTCACCCCTTGGGGATATTTTTTTTTAGATGTAAGCATAGAAGAAAATGCTACTCATGATGAGGACTTAGGGTTAAATGTGCAGAAAAGGGACGATATAGATTACTTTTATTACTATGGTGATTAAGTGAGGAATTATCAACTAAAGCCTTTGAACTGTAATGAGACCTATTTGATTTTGAGAATTTGAAACTTTAGAATAGTTAAACATCTAAAGTATTTTGAATTGATGTATTAAGATTTGCTATCAAGAGTATGAAGATTGAAATGGGATGTACTTGTATCATGTTGAAAGTATGGGATTTATCTGATTGTCATTAATAGGATAGATAGGTTTAAATAGTATCATAGTAGGATTAAGAGCCTTAATGTGTCCTTGCCTTATAAAAACACGTGATAGACCATAGCATCCTAGATTCCAAGGCGTTTATAGTGCCCCTTAGGGACCTATCACCTCTAGCTCCTAGGCCGAGCCTAGCAAAAACATCACATATACTTAAACCCTAATATTCAATTAATGTGATTTATATACTATGCTAACAGTTACAAATAGCAAACACAGTAAACATATACATGGAGATGTGGTCTCATGTTTAGCTCTTACATCTCTAGGGAAGGGAAATAGACCTGTCAAGCATAAAAGACTAAGTTTAGTTCTATCCTATAACTTCATGTAATTTCACTATCTGGTTATTTATATCCTAATTGCAGAATCTTCCATTCCCATTGTTTTATCGTGCATAATCTTAGTTTAGAACTGTAGAACAATATGAAAGTGAAATATTGGCATTCCAAAACAGCATGGCCATGTGAGTGGCCATGTAGAGGAACATAGGATGAAATACAACGATGTTAATGGTCGTGTAACTTTTTGTGTATAATAGTTTTCTAGCATGCCCAAGTGTAAGGTTATGTATTTGGTCATATACTTCAACAGAATAGGGTATACGATCGTGCCTTGTGGCCATATAGTTTTCTATGAACTTTCATAATTCAACACACCTAAGTACGCAAGCGTGTCCTATGACCATGTACCTTTCTGTACACATTCATAATTTAGCATGAGTATGTATATGGGTTTGTACTTGACTATCTACTATATTGTTTCATCATAAAACCCTTTTCTCTATTAACCTATTAATTCTCATACATTATATGGATCATGTGCACTTACTTGCTTTGATTTGCAATTGAAAATCCTTAAATTGTCTAATCCCATGCTCGTTCTATCTCACTACTTTTTTCGAGCTCTATCAACAAGTCACCAAATTTACTTAAACCTATGAATATTTAATTAGAAAAATGCACCTTAATATTTAAAAATATATTAATGTATCTTTTTGCAAAAAACATCACATTATGTAAATCATCATTAATTCATCATCTTACTGTAGTTTTGTAACAACTATTCACATTTTATACCTTTCCAAAATTTCATCAAATCTTATCATTTAAATGAAATGGGCTTTATGCTTCCTTAGCTTAAATTGTATTTCATATAACATCTTGCTTCTCGCACTTTCACATATTTAAATTTAATTACACCTACTAATTCATAACATAGCTAAAACTTGATAATTTGCAATAGTTTCATAAACAGCTAAATAATGGTAATTTTACTCAAATGTTCATTATTTGCTATTTATTATGAAATTTTCACTATAATTACCAAGTCGCACCCTTGAATTTTTTTTTTATTTTTTATTTTTTAGTCAACTACAATTACAGCCGAAGAAAGAGAGAATTAAAGCTAATCCATCTCACTAGGAGATCAATTTTCATGCCACCTAACTACAAGACCATTAGCCACATACCCTTGTAGTTTGCTTCTATTTTACCACGAATACATAGTTTCCATAATTTTGTATGAAAAATTATATCTTTATACAAAAGTTTCTAGCGTATCAAATTTCTTGTCATTAATTTGTATTTCATAATTTTGGAAACATTTCCCATTTAATCATCAAAACTTCCCATTTCCCTTCCAAATTTCGTATCCGCCTCCGGCTAAACTTTAAGATTTAAAAATTTGGTTCCATCAGCTAATTTTAGCACATGCGTTGTAGTTTTCTTACCACTAAATTAACTTTAATGTTCAATTGGGATATTGACACTGGGAACAAAATTTAGACTATGTGCTTAAGATCACAACTACTCTATTTAAAAGATAAAAAGGAAATAGATGCTGGGTATAGCTGTGCATTTTGTGTTAAATATTGAATAGCCATATTTAGAGGCAGATGCAACTCCATAATTTGAGTAATAAATAAAGATAATAGACTTACCTAACCTAATAGCAATTAACAGTTGTAGACCTTTCAGTATTGGTGGGGTGTATTGCAGGCAAGCCATCCATGCAGGAGAAAACTTTGGCGACTTTAGCGACACAATTAGTATTATTACAAGACAACCTAATAAACCTAATTTTTTAATTACCATCCGAATATCAAGGCGTGCATTGTCTTGTTAATGAGAAGTTGACCGTCGTTAATTCACTTTTTAAATTATTCTTGTTATACAGGACGAATTAGGGGTTGGGAAATGTGTTAATGGGTTAAGTTGTTATTTTATGTTGTATAGAATAAGTATATCTATAGAAAACTACTTAAAGTTAAATAAACATCATAAATAATTAATTTACATTATGATTAGGTCGATATTATCATATCGTGTGTAAAATTATCAGCTTTAATATGAATCCTTGCAGCATAATTACATTGTTCATCACAAACTACATGGCATATGGATAATTTATGACTTATGATACATTCATGAAAAGTTTTGCCAAAACTTACATGCCTCATATAACTTTTGGATTTTAACTATGGTTTGAGAGTTATTTGGATATTTTTTAAAATTATGAAAAAGTAGAACTATATTTTAGAAATTTAAGTGGTCAATTGAGATTGACCAAAAAAATTAGTGGTATATTTACATTTATCTCAAAATTTTTAGGGACTAAGAGAATCACGTAAGATCATAAAAAAATAAAAAAGAAAAAAATGAAAAAGAAAGAGATAACTCCACTTTTTTTTTTTCCTTATGTCTTGTTATGGTAAATCAATTATAATTTCTAGATTATTATTATATAAAGGTTTCAAAGCATGTTTGTCCAACAACTAAGAGTCTACATACTATTTTTAAAGATAGGGTCTAATGTGTGTGGAGCAATCATATAATAATATGTATTTGTAATTAATCAAAATAGAATCATCTTAAGGTAAATTGCAGATACAATCCACTATATTTATTTTATGTACACATAATTGCTATTTTTAAATTATCCATTTAAAATCCCAAGTCTTTAAAAAGAAAAAAATAAAAATAACAAGCATTTTGACTCCTTTTGCCCTTAATTCAAGAGTTTTTTACTATTTTATTTGAGGAGAGAATAATAAAATGAGGTTTAAATGCATTTTTAAAATTTTTTTGAAATAATTTTAAAGATAGGACCTCCATGTATGAAGCAAATATAAGGATACACATTTAAAATTACCCTTATTTTAAATATGAACCACGGAATATATACATGTATTATAGGATTTGGAAAAAAGTAAATAAATAAATATGTACATAGTTTTTAATTTGTTCGCTACTCATAATTTTATAGCTTAATACAGATATATTATTAAGAAATTCTAATAACATATTTGTATAACAGGCTGAGGAAACACCAAAGAGCATACGTTACGAGAGATTGGCATCAACATGTCGCAATTGTTGAACATGCTTTATCAAGAGACCGCGGTTCCGGTGAACCCATCTCATTCTCAGCTCAAGTAGACTACAATTACAAACACTTTCTTTTTTTTTTTCGGTAGAACACTTACAAAACAATTTTCAATAAATCATGAAATGTACGAACGTGGACTATCTTCTATTTTATCTTTTCTGATTTGGCACGTCCAGAAAGACCGTAATAAGCACATCTTTTAGCAATCATAGCAACCGACTCCCCTTCCCGTAGAAAAATGCTCGCACTGTTTCAAAGGAGCTGTGCACTTGAGAAACTTAAGTCCCGCCCAAGAAGGAGAGCAACTTTATCAGTCCACATCTCCTGGGAACCACTGCCAAATCGCTACTTTAAGTTGAATTCTAATGCCATATTTGTGTGATTTTACAAAAATGAAATATAACAATTTATTTATTTTTTTATAAACTATCATTTTATTTAGGTTGTAAAATAATTATTATATGGAATTCTTATTACTATCAAATAAAGAAATTGCAATTCTTTCTTAAAATCAAATAAATAGTTATTCCTTAATTTTTCTGCACATTTCCATAAAGTACCCTTAAAACTTTATTCTTATAGTCAAGCCATGGAGTGAGCAAGGATGTATTCCTAAAATATTATTAGTGTCATTTCAAGAACAATTAAATAAAGTAATAGTTATTGCTTTTTTATTTCATTTGTTAAGACTGCATTTCGATTCTATCAACTAGATATGCCATAATGGTTCATAAGACTAGAACTTGGCACAGTATGGGTAGCATTCATAACTAAAGATTCAAGGGGTAATTGCGCATTAGGTTACTTTGAAATTGTAAGTCACTTTCTTTTAGTAATTGTTGAGGTCTATGAGATGGTAAATTCTCATATTTACAATCATTGGTTTTAAATAAATATTAGCTTTGAAATCTATAATTATTTATCATTGAGTTTGTATCTAGTCATCTTGAAAAACCAAAGTCAAAGGATAAAATTGTCAATTACAATGTGACGTATTTGTCGAGATATCTACATTATAAAGGTTTTCAATTATGCAACAAGATGTCATGGTGGACTATAGTCCACAATTGCTACTTTCACGTTGGATGACTAATAATTGTTGCTACGTAGTTTCCTCAACATATATTTTAGATACTATACATATGGGAATCTAGAGTATTGTTTATAATAATCCGTTAACATGCTCGGATCATTGATTGTCTCAGGGAATATAAAATTATGTCAATAATTGCGTTAGAATAATGATTAATAGATAATTAGTTTCTCATAAAATTAAAGCGGAATAATTAGGAGGTAAAAATGAATAAATAAATAAATTAGGCTAAACCAACTAGGTCCTTTATGCACACACCTCGGAGTGGTATGCAGCTTCAGGGAGATCCTAAATACAGTTTAAACCACTAACTAATGATCCAATCTCTGTGCATGCACAAGACTACACTTTATCCAATCGATCACAAGATAAAGAAAGGATGTCTATTATAAAGAGTGATAGGACTCAATTTCTAAAGAAAAATGAGATTTTTCTGAATTATAATTATTGAGAAGAGAGAGTGGTATTAAAATTCATGGATGGTTCTTGAAGAAATTAAGAGGTATAATTATTTATAGTTGCTTTTAAATCTATATGAACTGCTCATGGATTCGTCATGAGTTTTCGTCTAAAAATATTAACATTTTACTTTGGCTCAGTGTATATAAATCTTTCATGGGAACCCAACACATGGCCCCTTTCCCCCGTTTATTTTCCAAAAGAAATTATTATACCATATCATCAACCTTCTCTTCCAACAACTAAATCATAATATTACTGTCGCTTGTCATCGATGAGAAAACCACAACACCAATCACCAATCGTTCCGTCCGTTGATGAAGTGATTTTATAGTTTATTCTTGTCATAATGACAAAAGTTCATATCCAGTCAAACTTGCAATGAGGTATGAGGGAGGTGCCTACAGACCACTTTAGTGGAATCCGTAGTAGTTATGTAGGGCATGGTATTGACAAGTAGCGACAACAAGTGGCCTTTGGGACCGATCTTAGGTTAGACTTTGAACGTAAGGAGACGTTGTTTTGGTTAGTGGGATACACTGTGTGCTTTTGACAATATGTATCATTAGTATAATATACACACTAGTTTTCTTCACATTGCATGTAGCTTTCTTCTATAGACCTAATTGCATTAGTCATCACGACAATGATCGGCGTGTTTGATTTAATTTTCGTATAACATTAGGCACTTTTCTGCACATGACTGACTCGTCTTCTTGGTTCAAATGGGAGATCAAATTCGGTTTTGAAATTATGTGAAATGAATTTTGAAAGATCATGGGTAAATACATTATCGTCTATCTTGTTGTGTTGTAATGGATATGAATGGTGCAATAGAGCGAAATTAGAGAAAAGTAAGAAAATACAAAGAAATTAAAATTGCATATTTCTTTTAAAATAATGATCAATTTAAAAATAGTTACCTAAATATCGATATTGTAATGCCCTATAGATAACAGCCTAATCAAAAGGTGACTAATAAGACTTTCCCGCAACTAGATTTAGAAGTTCCAAAATTATTTTTGAAAAAATATTCAATACCTTATCCTTTAAACTTTTATTTTTCTCCATCACAATTCAATAAAACTTCTTTTACAATTGATCGCACCTCCAAACTCACCCATTCTATAAACTACGGCAAGATTTTTCCCCCTTTTTTTTTTTGGATTAAATAATTCCTACCACCCATTAAAAACAAAACCCAAAAATTCTAAGACCAAATCCAGTACATAAGGTCCACTTCTACCTTGGTTTGCCCCTATTTCAAAATCCTCATTTTTAGGGCATTTAGTTTTTTTCCTATCCCCTTAGAAAAAATTAGAAATTTCAAGACTAGTTTGGATAGGTACAAATCCAAAAACTTCCATTTAGTTTGTCCCACTTTAAAATTATGCTTAAATTTTCCTCTTTTTCAATGTGTAATTTAGGTATTCCTCCCACCATATGAAAACATGATATAAAAGATTCCAATGCTAGAGGGATAATTAGACCCACCAGCTATTGCCTTAGGTCATCCCCACCTTAAAATAGATTTTAGATTTTCCCCTTTTTTCAATGTGAAATTTTGGTTTCATTCTTACCACCCTCTAAAACATGAAATGAAAAATCGAAAGAGACAAGTAGCTCATCCGTTAGTTTTTGCTTAATTTTTTCTAAAAACCATCCAAAAAATTTGCATAGAAAAGAGTATGACATGTCCATTTATAATAACTTTATTAAAAATACCAATATCAAGTAAATAGATAACATTTTTTTTTTTCAACCACTAATTCAAAATTTTATAATTAGTATTTATTTGGTTTTCAATACCAACTTTATAAATTATCACTATTTTTTTTTTTCATCATACATCTAAAATTTGGGGTTTCACAAGTGCAAAGACACCATCTTGTTTGTTTTTTTTTACACTCTTGGGGCTAAAAGGTTTTTTTGTACACTGAGCGCCAAGCGGCTTCAGCATCATTTTATTTTTGTAATGCATCTAGCAAAATATACCCCACATCTAGCACTACAATACCCGTGCAATTTCCACATCAAAGGGTGCGAGTAGGTTGTTTGTCATGGCGTGTTAATAGATGAGTGGAGAGGGGTTTGAACACTATGCCAAATTTTTCCCTTTCCTTTCCCCTCACCTGGAAAAGGACTTACATAAAAAATAAAAATTTTAATGGGGAGCTGAACTATTTTCTCCAACTTGGAAATCTAAGCCTCCCAAATCATAAGCCACCGTCCCCCCGCTTTTCCACTTCGGGAATGGAAAACTTGCTTAAATGAAATCTTTTAAAGGTGGATTAAAATTTTGATCTCCATTTGGGATATTCCTATCCTTCGTCCGCTAAAATACATAAAAATACTACGCCACTTTAAAATTTAAAATAAATTTGAACAAATTTTCAATTAATTAAAAAGAAATTGAATAAAACTACTGTCTTTTTAAATCATGGGGGATTTAAACTCCTTTTAAAATTTTTTCTCTTCTTAAAATATCAAAATTATTAAAAAAAAATAAATGCAAATTTAAAAAATTTAAACAACAAATAAAAAAAAAAAAAAATGAACTTTTTTTTAAAAATGGATGGGACCACCCCCTAGTTTTCCAAAAAGGGGTTAAAACCATCACAACCCTTTAGAGGTAAGTGAAAGACCCACCCCCAAGGAATATAGTAACACCACCCATATTACAATTGCAAAAACTCGATTGAAAAAGATTGCCCCTCGGGTTTTGGGGGTATGATGGCTTAAAATCTTTTTTGGGTATTATCTACATCAAACTTAGAAAGTTACACTTCAATTATGAAGTAAATAACATAAAAAGCAAATAACAATAGAACTAGGGGTTAAGACAAAAATTTAAAAGGGATGTTGTTAAATTTGGGGTTTCGAAATGTTTAAAAGCTATTACAAGTGTCTGTAGAATCAAAAGGACTTGTTCAAAAGCAAAGACTTACTTTAGAAGCTCAATTTTGAAGCTTTTTTTCCCCTTTTTTTGTTTTAAAAAGTTAGGGAATTTTATAGCCATTATGAAACTTTAAACAGTGAAAAAACCTTTTTTGCTATTTGGGCTATTTCCCTAACATCAAATTCACCATTTTCTTTTGTGTGCCAAAACATTCAAAAATTTTTCATTAATTAGAAAAGCCCTTTTTTGATTGTTTTAAATTTTTTCTATTACATTTTATTCAGTTTTCTTATTTTTTTAGGGTTTTTAACCTATAAAAAACTTATAAAAATGTAATCAAAATTTTTTTGATTTTATCAATAATACATATCTTTTTTATTTTATACTTTTTGTTATTGATGGGAATAAAAACCCCACAAGACCAAACAAGGAAAAAATTTTGAAGGATTTAAAAATCTTTGCAATGAGGGCCCATTTTCAAAATAAACCCTCGGAATAAATTATTATCAACCTCTTTTATCTTTATTCATGAATTGTATATTCCAACAGGTAGCTTATTTGGGTTTTCACAGGCGATGGAAAAACTCACTAAGACTCAGCTTGTGGTTTCTATGACCGACCTGAACCGGCGTGAGTTAAACCCGACGGTTCCATCATGAAGCTCCTGCCGAAGTTATTTTCTTTACTTGTAATTTATTTTTTGAATCATTTATTTTGAAACTTTAGGGGACATTTTATTTGGTTTTTTTTCCCTTTAGGACCGGCCCCCTATAGGGGATAGTTGTGATTTTTTAGTCTTTAAACCCTAAAGAGTGCAAGTAAAAATTTGCAAATTAGGTTTTTTGAGAGTTTTTTGAACATTTGAGAAAAACCCCCTTTGTCCCTGAGAGGTCCCCTTTGCAAGCTTTTGCTCTTATCAATTTAAAGAGGAAATTTGGCAGGGGACTTGTTTTTGTTTGGTCTATCAAAAAAATTACAAGTTGATCCTAACCCCAAAAACTAGGGTCAAATTGGTGAGGAATTATTTTACTTTTATGTTGTTCTTGTTCTTGTGAAATTAGGGTTCAAAATTTCAGTTTTGGATAATTCGAATTGAATTGGAATCTCATTTCATTTTCAAATTTTCATCATTGAAATCTACCATCGATGTTCTTTATATCCTTTTGTAATTCATCACAATTTGGGATTTCATTTGGAAATAGGGCTTTTCCCTCTTGTGGGGGTTGTTCATTGTAATTCCCCCTTGTTAGTTGATTTGCTTGACCCCCCCTTTTAGGCACATCATTTTTGGTATCACTAACAAATTTGGATTTAAGTTTCAAACACATAAATTTTGAAAAAATTGGTTACAATGTTAAGGTTTTGCCCCATTTGAGATAGATTGGTTGGCATTGTTTAAGTGTTTTTAATCTTGTTTTGCATGTGCTTAATTTGGATTTGGGCACACTTTATCATTTCCCAATTGTGTAAACAATAATGGATTTTCCCTAGATATCACCATTATATGTAAGTAATAAAGTTTCATATATTTTCTTTATATATATATATAAATGAATAAATGGCTAACCTACCCCCTAACACTTAACTGGAGGTTTTTTTGAGCACCTTGGTAACTTTGCTAGCCCCTCGAAATGTTAACCCTAAGAACATTCCCTTTAAACACTATTGGCAAAAACCATTGTGGTCTAAGTTTTTCTTTTTCTTCAAAGTTTTTTAAAAAATTAAAATTCTTGTTTTTCACTAATATTTTAAAAATTAATTTTATTTGATTTTTTTAAAAGGGGGAAATGTTAAAGACAATTGCTGGAAAATTTTTTTTCAAATTAGAGGTTTTTTTTACTTTTTTTCAAGACACATTCAAACAAAAAATTTAAATGGTCAAACTTTGTAATAAAAAAATGATTAACAAATAAATGGTGAGCTTCTACATTGATGTTGAAATATTTTCCCAAATTATTGTTCTAAATATAAATTATATTATAAAAGCTAAAATGATTAACTAAAGGCACTTGTGTTAAAATGATAAAAAGAGGTTTTAATTTTTTAAGGAAAGGTTAAACCTTTCTAAAAAAAGGGCGTAGAATATCCTTATTGAAACCCAAAAAAAATTTTTTTTTCCAAAGCAAAAAGGTTTGGAGCATTTAAAAAGGTTTTGAAGCTTTTTTTTTCTAAAAAAAAAAAAGAATTCCAAACCCTTTTTTTAGTGCTCCCAACCTTTTTTACAACAAAAATTTGTAAAAATTTTTTTAAAAAACAAATTGTCACTTTTAAAAAAAATTGTAAAAAGTTAAAAGGGTTTTTGAGCATACCCATTAAAGATAAAGGACCAAGCCCAATTTAAATTTAAATTTAAAAATCAATCAATGGATTAATTCAAATATGATCATATCCTATGAAGAATCTTTTCTTTCAAACTTACAAAGTAAAAAAAAGGTGTTGCCCCTTTTTTTCCATAATTTTTTTAAAAATTTTGATGAATTTTTTCTACCTTTCTCTCTCCCCAAAACTTACCAAACATAACAATACTATATGCTCATAATGTGGTTTTTTTTATTGTTTTTTTTCTTTTTAAAAGATCAAATTTAAATTGTACCTAGGAAAATTCCCACATTTGAACTCCATAGTAAACTTATGTGAGAGATGCTTTCCTAAGGAAAGAAAATCCATAATTAATTTCTCTAAAATACCCCAACATATAGGAAATTTCTTTTCCATTTTTAAAGTTTTTTCTCTCTCCATTTAAGAGCCTCTATCCCAGGGAAAAAGGGGGTTTTAAAATTGCCTGGGAAATCCATCTACCATAGTTTTCTAGTCAACAAGCATCAAAAAACCCATTGATCTTTTTGTTGTCTAATGGAACTTCCCATATTCCCTTTAAACCAAACCTAGTACCAACACTTCCAAAAAACCCAAATTTTTGCAAATCTCCCCTCACCATTTACCCCAAAAACCAAAAACCCAAACCTCCATAAATTTATTATCCCTTGCAAAAACCCCCATATTTTTAGAATCCCAAAGCAAATCATGTTTTCAACCTTATTTCTTCACGTGGAAAAAAAAAAGGCCACAAAAATAAGTTTAAAATAAAGCCTATAATAGTTGCAAAATCTGAAGAAGGTACAACAATCTCTCAAATCTAAGATAATTTTAAATTTAAACTTCCCCTGGCATGATTTTGTTTCTATTATGCTTCCTAGTTTTTTTTTTTTTAGATCTTGGGGAAAAAGTTATCTAGTGTTATAAGCCTTTTTATTATTTATTTTCGCTTTCCCCTTGTCTTTGCTTTTGGCTTTGGGGTTTTATTTAGTCTTGTTTTTCTTATTGCTATTGAGTCCACCCTTTAATCTTTTAATGTCTTCCCTTAGATGGGTCCCAAAAACCATGGCTCGCTTCCAAAAAGACAATGTTGATGGAGATGGAAATTGAATCAAAAAAGAAAAAAAAAAGGTTAATTTTTAAAAAAACCCTATTTTGCCTAAATTTGTTTTTAAGTACCTAAAATTTAAAAAAACAGTTTTTGGTACCTAAAAAAACTTTTGTAGTCATAAACACCTCATAACTTTGTTTAAAATCCATTTTAATGGGAAAAAAGAAAAATAACAAGTTAGACACTTGATTCCATCATTTTGGATTTAAAACAAATTCACTAAGCAGCAAATGAACCAAAACTAAAAAAAAAACACATGAAAAAAAAAAGAAAGAAAAAAAAATTACCCAAAAGAAAAACTTTAAAAAACCCAAACATTGTTATTTTAACTAATGAAGTTTCCCAAAAGCCTTTAAAAAAAGATACCTTAATTTTTAGACAAAAAATGAGAAAAAAGGGTGAGAGAGAGATAGAGGGGGAAAAGAAAGAAGGGGGAAAAAAAATAAGCCCTTTAAATTAAAAAAAAGCCCCATTTTTGGAAACCCAATTTAGGGGGGTATTAAAAACATGTTGGGGTACAAATAGGGGGGGAAATCGAGTTTTCTCTAAACCGACTCATCAAAACTGTAAGTTAAAACTAATGGAGTTGGTAAACAAGTTTTCATAAGAGTGTTATGCCAAAAGCTTGGAGAAAATAGATTGTCTAAAAAAGTGCCGCATAATACTAATGAGAGATCAAATACAATTCGAGAATTTGAGGGTTTGAGAACATGCAAATGAAGAGGAGTATTTTAATAAAAGAGTTTTTATGAAAATTTTCTTTTCTTTATAGAAAAAAAATTCAAATAAAAAATTTCATACTAGAAACTATTATGATTGGAGTGGGGTTACTCTTTATGATGATTTCAATTCAAGATGAGGTGAAAGTTTTTTAAAAAACATGCCTAACTTTAAAACAACTACTCTTTCAGTTTGTTTGTTGCATGCATTTTTTTTTTATGGGAAAAAAAATTTTAAATTTAGGGAAAACCAAAAAAATTGGTAATTCAATCTAAATTGTGCACACAAACATAAGTCAATAGGGGTAAAAAACAACTAAAAAGAGACTTGCATTCTTGGGGTTTTATGGTTCAAAAAACACAAGAAAAAAAGAAAACATTTTAAAAAAAAAAAAAAGCAAATTGGGTTCAATGGATGCAAAGGGCCCTTAAAATTAAAATAGAAAATATGTAAAAGAGTTCAATAAAAAAAAAGATAAGGGTAAAACTGAAACAAAAATGCCAAACTATTTTAGGTGACTTGAACTCTACAAAATCAAAAGAAAAACCCAAAATTGGCAAGTTTAAAAAGGCACAACATTTAGTTCAGTTTATGTAATGGCAAAAATTTGGAAAAAAATGAAAAGAAAGGAAAAAAAAAAAAACCCAAAAAGAAAATAACTATAAAAGTAAAAATAATAATTAAAGAAAAAATTTCCTATAAATTTAGTTTTATTATCCAAAAATAATTTGATTTGTGAGCTACCCGTGAGAAACTAGAAACATCAAGAACAATAAACAAGAAGAAAGGAAAAGCAAAAGAATAGAGTACATAAGATGGGACGAAGAGGGGTGATTTTTTCTATTTACCAATGACCCCACTCTATTCCAATAAAATTGGTTAGGCTGGGCTAGGCTAGCTGGGTTTTTGGTTGGCTATTGTTCAAAATTTTATGGCCCCTTAGACAAAAATATAGTTTCTACGAATCAGTTAAACGGTACAAAAAAGCGATTTTTTCAAAATTTTACCATGTTAATCATGATTGCAAGTTTTTCCCCTCAATTGATTTTTGTATGCAAGTTTCAAAGAATATGCTCACAAATGTTTAAAAAAAATTGAAAACGTGTGGTTAAACTCATTATTTTGACAACCATAATGTCAATAAAGTGTCAAGCCATCGGTAGGCTTATTAGATGTGGAAAATAGTTGAAATAACCTTTGTAATTGTTTCTTGAAGTTTTGGGTATATTAGATAATTAGGATAAAACTAATTATAAGTTTCAAAAAAATTTTCCTCGGGGATAATATGCTTGTCTTAATATGATAGTGCTTTGGGAACTTTTATCACAAGGGGTTTTTGGAGGGAAAAACAAAAAATAAAGGAAATCACATCAAAACATTGGACAACCTTAAAATTATTTCCCCGGGTTTTTGTGGAGAGACGATGGGAAACAAACACAAAGACTATTGCAAAAATTTGTTATTTTATGTTTTTTATAAATTTTTTCTTAGAAAGCTCCCCAACATTCTTTAAACAAAATAAACTCTAATGATGTTTTTTTTTCCAAAAATAAAGCAAATACTTCAAGATGATAGCAAGAAATTGAATGCGTTTTTATTCAGAATCCAAGTAAAAGGTTAAAGTACTTCCCCTTTAGCATTAAAGCTTGCCTCATAGAGGGCCCAACCTTGCAAAGGAGAATCATTAATTGTAGATTTGAGATAGATAGTGCTAAACTATTTAATTTATTTCCTCTTAAACAAACCTCCATGGTTTGCTATATCTTATGGGAATTCTTCAAACATCATGTCTCTTTTTAATCAATACAGTTGCTTTTGGAAGAGAGAAGCAAATTTAATAGCAATTGTTTGGTGAATAAACCTGAAGAACTTTGCCTTTCCCCCCAAGATGTAATCATTCCCCCCTCCTTTGGGCATTTTATGTTTTGAGCCTATATCATCTTGCTAAAAATTTTAATGGCTAAATTTGGTGGAAAAAGATGAACTTTGTTTTTTTAATTTAATTGTTTTTTCTAGCTAATAAAAAAAAGGAAAGAAATTCATTTGTGCTTTCCCAATCCTTTAAATTTTTTGTTTCACTAAGCCAAACCATTTTCCCATATTTCCTAATAATCTTTAAAAAACTTCCGCAACATGGCTAAAAAAAAAATGCAATTTTTAGGGTTTTGAACAAGAGTTCATTGGGTTAGATTTGTTTAATTGAATAAACTTCAATTGTTAAAGGGGTGAGGTATAACAAGATTCAAGAGTAGAAGATGAAAAAAGTTTTTAGTGGAACAACTTCAAAAAAGCTTGGTTTAAGAAAAAACTAAATTAAGGAACAAGAAGAGGGGTGTAAGAATTCAAAAATAAAAATGTCCCAAATTCTATGTAATTTTTGCAACAATTATTGTATAAACATTGTTTTATATGTTGAGCGTTTAAATAATGCATTTAAGGGTTTCAAGAATGAAAATCATGATTATTTAATTTAATTTGTAAACAAGGAAAAAATCAAACAAATTTTTTGTGAATCTGTTTTAAAAAAGTGCTTAACTTTTGAAAAGTGTACTTAGGAAATTACAAAAGGTTTGAAAAAAATGTTCATTTTCATAATAAATTTTGATCATATGTGAATATTTAATAGTTTTTTCGAAAGTGGAAAATGATTTGAAAGATGAAATATCTTTTTGACATTCAAAAGTTTGTGATTTTATTTATAGAAAAACAAAAAAAATTTGGGTGTATTTTTTAATTAGCTTGTGTTTTTATTTCGAATGTACATGCAATTCGTGATGTTTCATTCACAAGACACTTTTTTTTGAAATTATGGGAAAATTTTAATACCCCTTTTTCAATATGATTTTATTTTAAAATTTTGTCATACTTGAAACAAATTTTTATAAGGACAAAAATTTTTGACTTTGTAAAATCATAAAGTTTTGGGGGCTACCAATAAAATTTAGTACAAGGAATGATGTACACATTTACTTAAAATTTTAAAATTTCCGACTAATTTTATAAAAGTGGGGGAAAAAGGAGTTTTTTAAAATTTTAAACTGTATTATCCTAGGGCCTAAGTGGTTGATCATTTTTAATTATGTTTAATGACACAATTTGTAACCATTTGAATTAAACAATTATTAAAGAAATGATGTTTCATTTCTTGTGGCTCTATGATAATCTAAAAAAAGTTTAAGTGAATATTTCCCCAAAATTAAGGCTCTTTCAATGTCTTATCAAATTCAAATAAATTAAATTTTTGTGAAAAAAGGTTTTTTTTTTAACTTTTTTAATGCAGTCAATCAGACAATTATTTGTGAATCTTTTGGTACAATAAAAAAAAATTGATTTTTTTTCAATGAATGAAAAAGAGTAAAATACTTAAAAAATTTTAAACTTTTTATGCATCTAAATGCAGTTTTTTATTTTAAAACCTTAATGCAACATATAACTACAAATTTTAAATTTTTTTGTAGAAATTTGAAAATAATAAAATTGTTTCTTTGAATTAATATTGATTTTTGACATGCTAACTATTATTTAAAAAAAATTTTATATTTTCAAACGATCTATGTGTAATGTTAGATTAATATTGGAATCTAAATATGAAATTGTGAAATTGTGACTTTATAAACTTGTCTATAGAAATTAAATAAATTGATGTTTTCCCTAATTTGGTAAGTGACAGTATATTATAGAAAGGGTATTGATTTTATTAAAAATGGTTTATGTCACTTGTTAAAATGTTTTTAATTTCCCTAACCCCTAAGAAAAAAGGTAAGGTTTTTTCCCTTTTAAATTTTAAGAAGGGAAACAAAACAAAATTAGGGAAAATTCCTTAAAGTGGGGATTAATAAAATTTTAAAGCTAAAAATAAAAAAAAAAAAAGGATATTTTGTTGATAACCTTTTATTCTATAACAAATAAAGTCTTAAAATGATAAAGTGAAGTATTTAAAATTCAATAATAGATTGACAGAATTAAATCTAACTCAATATTGAAACTCATTGTGAAAAAAAGTTTTAAAATTCTACATTTTTGTAGAAATATCTTTGTGATTTTGTTAATTGAAAAATGGGAAAGAAAAAGAAAGTGAAAACATTTTTTCTTTTCCCAAGTCAAATTTTCTTAAACATCAAAATGAAAACTTTGGGCTTAATAAGAATCCAAAATTTTATAAAGAAAATTTGTTGATTTGTTTTATTTAAAAATTGAAATAACATGCCCCTTAGGGTTAAAAAAATTTACAAAACTAAACTATGCCACTTTTAGGGTAACCGGTTCAAAAAGGGCAATTACAAGCAAATGAAAGTTTCCCAAAAAACTTACAATATAAATAAACAAGTAAATAACAAATAAAAAAATTTGTCCTTTAAGATGCTAGCCTTCATAGGGGTTTTTTCGGCCAATCATTGCCCGGGTTTGGGCGGTCCCTGAATAACCCACAAATTTATTTTTAATGAGTTTGCCATTGCCCTTAAAACATGTAAGTGTGCCTATTGGAATATTCAAAACATGAATGAAGAAAAAGGGGGTTTTAAACAAATAATTCAGGGCAAAGGCTTAAAATGGGCCCTTATTTCCAAAATTTGAAATCCTTTGGCTCTTGCCCTAATATAGGTCTTGACGGATTCTAATTCCTATCATCTCCTCGGGCTTCAAAAAGATTTGTCCTCAAATCTGACAATCAAATGCAGTAGAGACTCTGTTTCCCTTTAACAAGCCACCTGAAGAAGTATTACTACGGAATCCAATATCCGAAATACCATAGGGGGTGATTGTTTTCTCTCCTCTATTTCAGGATGTATCTCATTTGCAACACAAATAATGATCCATTATATTCATTAAGGTCTCTCTTATCTCAACCCGTTCCACTAATATTGTTTCCTCCCTTTTTTAACTCATCTGTATGGCGCTAATACCGCATAGCCCTCCAATGGTTAGCCCAACTGCTCACTGCCCTCTGAAACCTCTGAAGGTGAACACAACTGTCTCTGAACAGTCTGGCTCTTTGATGATAAGCTCTTCTGACTCTGACCCTCAGAATCCTCCAATAGTTTACTCAACTACTCATGAGCCTCTAATACCTCTGAAGGTGAACACAACTGTCTCTGAACAGTTTGGTCCTCTAGTAGTCTGCTCATCTAATTATGATCATCAGGATCCTCTAAGGATAGCACATCTGTGTTTGACAAATTTTATGCTCTAAGGGTTGGCTCAACTGCTCATGGCCTTCTAATGGTCTACTGATTTGTTGCTGAACCCTTTGAACCTTTAAAGGCAACATCAGTTTAGAATAATTCTTTTTCCCTCCTTTTGGAATACATAAGTATTCCTGAAGCCATCATTGATAGGAATAAAAATCCGACAAGTCCTATCATTAGGGCAAGAACCAAAGGAATTCAAATCTTGGTGTTGAGGGCCCATTTTGAGCAGATCGACCCGGAATTATTTATATATTAACCTCTTTTCTATTATTCTTGTATTGTGTTTTCCAACAGGCACACTTACATATTCTATAGGGCAATGGACAAACTCCCTCAGACTCAGCTTGTGGGTTATCCATGGACCGACCTGAACCGGTGATGAGCTGAGCCAATGGATCCTAATAGAACCGCATCATGAAGACCATTATTTTATATATTTCTTCTTTATTGAACTATTTTGGTTGTATTTTGGTTTTGGGACACTTTTATTTCTTTGTAACTTTCATTTAGGGTTAGCCACCTAAAAGTGGCAAACTTGTAATTTTGAGCACTTTTTAACCCTAGGAGTAGCAAGTATAAATACTTGCTTAAGAGAGGGTTTGAGGAGGCTAATTTTGCAGAACAAACACTTCAACATTTCGTGAGAGGGCTTAGGGTTTCCTAATTCCAAAATTCTCTTATCAATTTCAATCCCAAGAAGTTGGAATTGTGGCGAGTGCAAGAAGGAGAAATTCGTGAGTAATATCGATTCATCTTTGTTGTTGTTCATTTCTTCTCTATGAGTCATATCTAGGGTTGATTTGAATCTTTCTTGGACTTATTAGGGATTGTATTCGTGGATAATCATCTTGTAAAGGTTGATTGTTCATTGAGATTGAATGCTTCTTAGTGATTGGCGTGAATTGGCATTATTGGAAGGATTTGAGATCACGGTTTTGTGCTTGTCTTTATTGCTTCCTTTTGATCTGATTTACGTGACCTTCATGTTCTCTGTGGTTATTTGGTTAATATTATCATTAGAGATTACAATTGAATCATTTGAACAACAATTTCCATCAAAATCTATAAGGTGTGCACGTGAAATTGCCCTCAAGTAAACCGGTTTGTGTTTTGTGAATTGAGGTGTTTTCCTTGATTCTTTTGATTGTGCTTAAGCTTGGAATTAGGCACATCATATTTTGGTATCAGAGCACAAGTTGAGAGAAGGGATTAAGTGTTAGTTAATTTCGTGATTAGGGTTCTTCATATTTGAACTGAAATTGTGTGTTGTGGATTTGAGTTGCAAAATTGTCTTGATTGAGAATCTAATTTATTGCTTGTTGAAGTTGGATTGGAGGGATTTTGTAGCTTCTTGAGACTAATTATTTTCGTGGAAAGGAAGAAGAATAGAAGTGTTGTTAATTCAACATTTTCTGAAATTAAAAAAAAAAAATTGCCTTTTCTTGTCGTGACTAGCTTGTTGCGTGGAGGAGGTTATGAAGCTTGTTGTTGTGTGAATCTTTGTGCAATTCGGATTGAGCATTTGCAATTTCCAGATTTGAAGTGTGTGGGAGATAAGCATTCATTTTGAAATTCAAATACCTTCTTTAAGTTTGAAAGCAATTCATTGAGTAGCATTGAATAAGTGTTATTTGAATTTGAATTGTTTTTTACCATTTGTGGAGAAGGTTGCATTTAGTGGAGTGATTTTCAAATTTGAATTTTGTGTTGCCATTCTTTGGTTTATGGTGGGAATTTGTGGAAGTTGTGTGAGCAAGGTGCTGCACATTGAGGCTAAAGTGTGAGAGTATATTACAAGGTTAACAAATCGTGAAGGGAAGAGTGGTGTTTCAATTGTGAAGTAAAATTGGTAGTGTGTGCATTTTTGGACATTAGAGGAATCATAATTTATTTTCATATTTGAAATCAGAATTGAAAGTGTACATTAAGAGGTCAATTTGAAATCTCAAATACACATTAAGTCATAGTTTAATTGTGTAATCATTTGAATTTGAAAAGCCTCTTACCATTTGTGGAGTTGTGCACTTATTGAACAAGCTGCCTTATCTTGTGTTAAAGTTGTGGTTTTGGTTGTATTTTATGGAAGTGAATTATGCCATGGCTAGAGGAGTGTAGTTGGAGTTAAATTCTTGTTAATTTAGTAGAGGTTGTGACATTTGACATTGGTTATTGTATGTGTTGTCAAGGACTTTGTTAGTAGTGGCATAAAAGCATCTTGAATCGTGAGAATAAGGGGACTTTTGTGGCGGTGGATGGTGTGTTGTGTGAGTATTTTTCCTTGCTGCCCATTGTTGTATTTAAGTGGTGAGAAATCAAGGCAAGAATAAGGAAAGTGTAGTAGTAGAATTTAAAATTCAAACAAGTCATTAAGTGTGAAAGTAATTAAACTAGTTACTTAAACACTTGTAGTTGAATTTAATTCTATTTACTTGAAAGTAGTTAGTGTACTTCACTTGTAGCTTGGTTGTGTGCTTGAACTGTGGAAGTGTGAAGATAATTATTGTTGTTGGGTTTAAACACAATCATGTCTAGTGAAATGTTTCATTATGCTAATGTATTGCGTCGGACATTGACTACATTTACTATTAAGGATGACTAACAAAGGGAAAACTTATTCCATACTTCTTGTAGGGTACAAGGAAATTTATGTGTCCTTATAGTTGATAGTGGTAGTTGTACCAATGTGGTAGCAGCATCGATGGTATCGAAACTAAAACTTGCTATTACTTCCACATCCTGAACCGTATACATGGCATTGGCTTAATGATCAGGGCGTTTGCATGTAACCCAAAGAGCTAGGGTACCATTCATTGTAGGGGATAAATACTTTGATGAGATTGAGTGTGATATTGTGCCTATGTGTACATCCCATATATTGCTTGGCATGCTTAGTTATATAACAAGAGGGTCTTACATGATGGCTTCAGGAATACTTATGTATTCCAAAAGGAGGGAAAACGAATTATACTGAATCCGATGTCGCCTTCAGAGGTTCAAAGGGTTCAGCAAC
Source organism: Laguncularia racemosa (assembly GCA_037954665.1). NCBI lineage: Eukaryota > Viridiplantae > Streptophyta > Magnoliopsida > Myrtales > Combretaceae > Laguncularia > Laguncularia racemosa. The sequence continues at coordinate 26,692 of JBBMOL010002002.1, forward strand.
AAATCAGTAGACCATCAGTGGGCCATGAGCAGTCTAACAAACCTTTAGAGACAAAATTTGTCAGACACAGATGTGCCAACCTTCAGAGGATCCTGATGATCATAGTCAGATGAGCAGACCAACAGAGAGCCAGATTGTTCAGAGACAGTTATGTTCACCTTCAGAGGTTTTAGAGGGCAATGAGCAGTTGGGCCAACCATTAGAAGACCATGAGGATCAGCAACATACAGATGAGTTAGAAAAAGAGGAAATAGTTTCAGTGGAACAGGTGATACAGGGGTAACTTTAGTGATAATGGTCATTATTTGTGTTGCCGAAGAGATACATCCTAGAAATGGAGGAGAGAAGACAATCACCACCTGTAGTATTTCAGATATTGGGATTCTGCAGAGATATTTCTTCAGGTGACTTGCTAGGAGGAAACAAAGTCTCTACTGCATTTGATCTACTAGATTTGAGGACAAATCTTTTTGAGGCCCGAGGAGATGATAGGAATAAAAAATCCGACAAGACCTATCATTAGGGCAAGAACCAAAGGAATTCAAATCTTGGTGTTGAGGGCCCATTTTGAGCAAATCGACCCCGGAATTATTATATATTAACCTCTTTTCTATTATTCTTGTATTGTGTTTTCCAACAGGCACACTTATCATATTCTATAGGGCAATGGACAAACTCCCTCAAACTCAACTTGTGGTTATCCATGGACCGACCTGAACCGGTGATGAGCTGAGCCAATGGATCCTATAGAAGACCGCATCATGAAGACCATTTATTTTATATATTTCTTCTTTTATTGAACTATTTTGGTTGTATTTTGGTTTTGGGACACTTTTATTTCTTGTAACTTTCATTTAGGGTTAACCACCTTATAAGTGGCAAACTTGTAATTTTGAGCACTTTTTAACCTAGGAGTAGCAAGTATAAATACTTGCTTAAGAGAGGGTTTGAGGAGGCTAATTTTGCAGAACAAAAAAACTTCACATTTCGTGAGAGGGCTTAGGGTTTCCTAATCCAAAATTCTCTTATCAATTTCAATCCCAAGAAGTTGGAATTGTGGCGAGTGCAAAAGGAGAAATCGTGAGTAATATCGATTCATCTTTGTTGTTGTTCATTTCTTCTCTAGTGATCATATCTAGGGTTGATTTGAATCTTTCTTGGACTTATTAGGGATTGTAATTCGTGGATAATCATCTTGTAAAGGTTGATTGTTTCATTGAGATTGAATGCTTCTTAGTGATTGGCGTGAATTGGCATATTAGAAGAATTTGAGATCACGGTTTTGTGCTTGTCTTTATTGCTTCCTTTTGATCTGATTTTACGTGACTTCATGTTCTCTTGTGGTTATTTGGTTAATATTATCATTAGAGATTACAATTGAATCATTTGAACAACAATTTCCATCAAAATCTATAAGGTGTGCACGTGAAATTGCCCTCAAGTAAACCGGTTTGTGTTTTGTGAATTGAGTGTTTTCCTTGATTCTTTTGATTGTGCTTAAGCTTGGAATTAGGCACATCAATCATGTAAGACCCTCCTATCATATAACCAAGGCCTGCCAAGTAATATATAGGATGCACATAGGCAAAATATCACACTCAATCTCATCAAAGTATTTATCCCCACACTGAATGGTACCCTAGCTCTTAGGTCACACGCAAACTCCCCCTAAACACTAAGCTAATGAAATTTTTTATATGGTTCGGGATATAGAGAATAGCAAATTTTATTTTCGATACTAACGATGCTACTACCACATTGGTACAACTACCACCATTAACTATAAGGACACATAAACTTCCTTATACCCTATAAGAGGAAATGGAAAAAATTTTCCCTTTATTCATCATCCTTAGTAGTAAATGTAGTCAATGTTCGGTGCAATACATAGTATGATGAAACATCTCACCAGACATGATTGTGTTAAAACCCAACAACACAATAATTATCTTCACACTTCCACGTTCAATACATAACCAAGCTACAAGTAAAGTACACTCAACTTCTTTCAAGTAGATAGAATTAAATTCAACTACAAGTGTTTAAGTAACTAGTTCAATTACTTTCACACTTTATTTACTTGTTTGAATTTTAAATTCTACTACTCAACTTTCCTTATTTTTGCATTGGCTTCTCACCACTTAAATATAGAATTGGCAGCAATTAAACACATACACAACACACCATTCACCGCCACACAACTTCCCTTTTGATCACAGTTCAAAATGTTCAAGCCACCAACAACAAGTAGCTTGACAACACATACAACAACCAACACCAAATGTTAATACCTTTTACTAAATTTACAAAAAAATAACACTACATACACACAACTTCAAGCCACGGTTTCACTTTCCCCCCCCATTTCACACAAAAATTTTAAACTGCAACTTCAACACAAAAAGGTAGCCCACTTTTAAACTCGAAGGAAGTTCAATAGGGCATAACTCCACAAATGGTAAGAAGCTTTTTCAAATTCAAATGATACACAATTAACTATGACTTAATGTGTATTTGAAATTTCAAATTGACCTCTTAATGTACACTTTCAATTCGGATTTCAAATCTGAAAATGATAATTGTAATTCCTCCACCTTTTCTGAAAACACACACTATACAATTTCACTTCACAATTGAAACACTACTCTTCCCCTTCAAGGTTCGCTATTCATGCACTTTCACACTCACACTTTTAGCCTCAACGTACAGCACCTTACCCACACAACTCCACAAATTCACACCAAAAAGCAACAAAACCTTCACAAAATTTTACAAACACAACTCTACACAAAATACAAACCCTTCAAGTCATGGTGCTAATGTCCCTTCTATTCAACACACACAACACAACTCTAACAACTCAATTTTTTCCTTTTTACCAACCGCAACTTACTCACATACAACCACAGTGCAACAACCTCCCCAATACAACAAACACACAATACTTCAAAGTATACACTTCCTTGCCACTATAAAACACCAAAGCAAACCACAACTTATATAAGGCAGCAACAATTCAAATTTGAAAATCAAACTACTTCAAACCCAAATTTAACCCCTTC